>WUQG02411217.1:0-16217 GCA_011317285.2 Androctonus mauritanicus
TAAATATAACATTTCAAACATAGATATAGCTTGATTTAATAAAATATTGAATAAAACACAATACTGTATTATGCAAGGGATACTTGTAAAAACTATTTACAGGTATCCCTTGCATAATACAGTAGATAGGTTCCTAAAAAACACTTTGTTGAACACAAAAAACAGTGTTATATGAAATCTGGAGCCAATACAAAAGAGGAAGTTATGTTCCAAAACCGATTAAAAACAAATAACTTTCTTTAATTCCATGTAAAAAACTTAATTTTTATTAAGAATATTAATAATGTGAAATATAAAGAAAAAAAATATATATACATAAGACCCCAAAAAACAATATATATAAAACAAAAAGAAAAAAGTCTACAGTCTATGTAACATTCTTGTAATAATTATATTTTTCTTATTACTGTTCAGTTAAAACGAGAACATTTGTCATTTTAGTAATATCAATTTCATTTTCTGTACTTTTTTCAGCATTTAAAGTTTGTGTATTTTCTGTTTGCTTTATAAAACAATCGTTCCTGAAACCCACTATAAAAAATTCAAAAGACAAATAAGCACAATAAGTAAGCAGTTGTATATGATTTTACCCACTATAAAACAATCATTCCTTAAGACATATCCAAAAATAATTTACGAATTTTTTTTCTATTTCACATTCTCTATTGAAGAATAAAAACGTATTTTTTATCCAAGAACAATGTTTGGAACACAAAATATTCAATGGTTGACAATTAACTCAATTTCAAATTGAAAATAGACTGCATATTGTCCTCTCACAGCAAACTAGCGAATTGCATTTATGATTAATTTTAACAAAGTATTTTCCAATACACATTTTTCAAACAAAGCATTTTTTATATGTGTATTGTGTGTCCATAGTGTGGATATACAAAAATTAATGAAAATGTGTTGTAAGAGAGTAATGTGTTAATTAAAAACAATGTTGTAGAAGTACTGTGTTATATGAAGGTTTATGCAATTTTTAAATTGTGTTAGAGTGAAATCATATTATAGGCAGGATACTTGTACTTAATTTTGACAATTCATAATTATAAAGTAAAATTATAATTTCATTATTAGATATATATTTGAGAGAAACTGAATTATATATAACTGGCAAAACAAAAATATCTTTCTAGTTAAAAAGCTTTCTAGTTAAGTATTTATTATACTTACATGAAAATCTTAAGAAAAATATTTTAATGTAATAATTGTAACATACTAAAGATTAGCTTTTGGTATGTTTACAAAATTTTCAAATTTGGTATCAAAAGGGGGAAAGAATAATTCTGATAATATAAATATAAAAATGTTTGAACAATTAACAGTTATAGCATATAGTTTAACTTTTGAAAAGAATTAATAAAAAAATAGATATTAGATACTTACTATATGTCTATAACTTATAGAAATTGTGTTTGTATATAAGTAATTCCTCCCTTTACAAACTAACTCACTTTTGGAGTGAGCTTATTTAAGTAAGAACTCATAAGCTAAGAATCAATTTCTCATAGACCTGGAATTTTTTTCTGGATAAGAAAATTTGACCATAACAAAATTAAGTGAAGATCAAATAAAATCAACAGTATATGATTAAATAATAATTTATTTATCTAAATAAATGAAAATATAGCCTTTAAAATCAAGCAAATTATAATAATAAATTATTTGTTATATTAAAAAAATTTTTATTATTCATTATTATTGATAGATAAATAGATGAGTTTTATTCCAAATGAACTACTACATTAGACACAATCCAGGATTAGAAGTTATTTACATAAATGTACCAACAAAATCAGAGGACATGCTACCTCTACTTCTCAGCTATCATTTTGAATTTTCTGATTTTAAAGCAGATGACAGAGTTTCTGCTACAAAACTAAAGAAACAAATTCTGTACTGTGTATAGCTATATATTTAGGTTTAAATGTCTTTTTATGAATGTTTAGAATTTATTTTATGCAATTAATGTTCATATTTTAGTTTTTTTGATACTTCATATTTGAAAAAAAAAAACTTAAATCTAGAAATTCATAAACCAAGAACTACTGTACTTTTTTTAATCTAAAACAGGAACATATATACATATATATATAATGCTGATATATATCATGTATATATTATAATATTAATGATATATATATATATATATCAGCATCAGGATAACTGCATCTTTATATTAATATTTTTCATATGATAATAATCTAATTCCAATTGTTCTTTTTTCCCATACAGTATAAAGTAACATATCAGTTTAAAGAATTTTTTGTGTTGATTTCAAAAATATTTTTCCCTTAGATAGCTTTTTTACAAAACAAAACTACAATATAAATCAGCCATTTAAATTTTATTAAAATGAGCATTTTTATCTAAAGACTGTAGATTTAGCTGATTATCAAAAGACAATAAATTGGCTGATTTATTGAAGACTTCTCATCATTTTTTTCATTTCATTTATTAGAGAATTATCTGTATTAGAGAAAAGTCAAACAAATATTCATTATGGAGTGATAAAGGAAATGCTCACTCATTGGATAATGGATAATGCATAAATGATTCTATCATCAGTGTATTTTTAGACAAAAAGGATTAAAAATTATTTTAACATCACATTACATTTTCAAATGGGATTGGATAAAAAAAAGGATATCAGGCTTAATAGTATCTGCTCCAATTTTAGCACATATGTCTCTAATAATTTACAAAAAAAGAATATAACATTTTTAGTCAGACGAAAAATATTTAACAATGTCAGGCCTTTGATATAGTTGCTTATATAACTATTATAATATTTTATCATCTTTTTTTAATGTATTAATTTAATATTTTTAGAAGTGAATGCAAATATGCCAAAGATGTTATCAAACCATTTGATTGGACCTTTACTACAGAATACAAAGGAACATTATTATCTGATGGAAAGTCATTGATAGTAAGTGTTTTTTTTTTATTTTTAAATTTTACTATCAAATTTTGATAATTGAAAATTTATATAATAATAATTGGTTTGAAATAATACATAGGATAATTCAGATTTTAAAATAATACAGTGTAACAAAAAAAATAAAAATTGTTATTTAAAATAAAATTTTGTCACAAATAACAAAATTCTACTGTATATCTTTAATATATATAATAGACATGCAGTACAGTGAGTATACTCTTGATTAGCCAGGATAACTGAAAAATGAATTATTCCAGATAATTATCTATTAATCTGAAAAATACTCAAACAAATTGGAATTATGGACAATATGTATTTAATATTAAAAAATAAATAAATTGCATTCATACATATATTCAAATGTTCTATTATTTGAATATATGTATAAATGCAAAGAAAAGAAATTCACTTATTTGCAGCAAGAAATTATTTCAATATTTGTAATTTTAATTTTTGACTTTAAATTCTATTGCCAATTATTTAAGATATAATAATAAATGAATGAGCATTTAAAAATCTTTCAGATACTGCATCTAAGATAAAATATTGATAATTAAACATCATTTCCAGATTGTGGATTAATCCCAGTTAGTCTGAAACCTGGATAATCAAATTTTGAGTTCTACTGAATATACCTTATTTTATAATGTATTCTATTGTAATTTGTGAAATTTGATATTTTCATTGAAATTTAAAATAAAAATAAATGTTATAATTTAATAAACATTATTTTAGTAAAAGACAGTACAATATTTACAAATATATTGCTTCAGTATATCAGATTTTAAAATTTATTCAGGCATACTTTGCTTTAAAGTGCTTTTTAATTATATTTATGTTTATTATTTTTGGTACTTGTCTTCTCTTAAGTTGGTTTATAACAATTATGCAGACATCAGCTGACTCCAAGTTGAATTGAGTGAATTAACAAGTATCATTTTATTACTTGTGCTCAGTCTGTTATTAGACCTAGCACAATTGCTTCCTTAATAAATGATGATGTAAATATGTTTTTTAAGCTTTCATATATACTAGCATGTGAAAAAAGGCTGTGATTCACATTAAAGTAATATTTGCTTTTTAACTATGATCTGAAACATAATCTATTATATTAGTGAGTTATATCTGTATTCTCTAAATTAAATCTTTTATGAATATTGAATTTCATATTTATTAAAATGAAGGATTTGTATATATGTATACTACAAATTCTTCATTTTAGTACATAACACAATGAGATAAAATCTTTATCATCATCAGTGCTGTATTTACTCTTCTGAAGACACAAGGCACTATCAAGTTTGGGGCTCTTAATCAAGAATAAGAATTTAAAAATATGCATATACTGTATAAGTTTAATTATTAGGTCCAGGGTAAAGCATCAGTAAAAGATAGTGGAGTGATATACTATGCTTTATATTTAAAAATAATTCCATCCTTGCTTGATATTGGCAAAAAAAATACAGGCATACCTCACATTTCAGTACTTATCTAATACAGTGCTTTTCAATTATGTTTTATATTTTTATTTTATGTATCAAAATGAAAATTATCTGCAAAATAATACTTAGAATAGGTATATAAAATTTAAATGAATGCATAAATGGGTCAGGCCCAGAACCATTCTCAAAAATTGAATATGTGAGACCTGGAATTATACCTGAATCCTCTAAGTTTGTAAATAAATGCTTTAAAATCCACAATCTGAAGTTTTTTAGGCTTAACACTTTTGTGCACTTAATGAATAATAATGCAAATATGTTTTCAGACTTTTATATGCATTGGCAAATGAAAAAAGGCTGTGATTTGTTTCACAATGAAATTCACTTTACAGTGATGGTTTGGAATATAACTGCCATAATAACAAGATTTGCCTATAATTATTCAGTTGTGAACAGTGCTGTCATTTAGCTGGTTCACATCAATATGCCTGAACCAGTTGGTAAAATTTTCTTGAGTTTGTGAAATTACTTGTTGTGGATATGGGAAATAGAAAATTATAATTTAAATTCTTATCAGTTTCTTAAATGTTTTACAGTGTAAATGAAATGAAAACAAATTATTATAGGGGTTATTATTATAGAGTTATTGAAAATCATATATAAATATTTGAAAATAGTTGGTTTCAATGGGAAACCATGATTTCTTTCTCTCTCAACTTCATGCAAGCATTTAAACAGTGAAAATTTGTACTAAGATAGCATTATAATAGCATGGTACCTATTTTAAGTATTACTTTATGATTAATGTAGCTAGTTTTCTTTTTGAGGAAAAATAAACTGAGCCATTATTTATTTTAAATTACAGCATTGGTTGAATCATGGCATACTGTTAATTTCAGCTCAATAAAGACAAAAATTGTTTTGATTTTTATTTATATAATCTGTTCATATATCTTAATCTAATCTTGATATTCATTATTGTAATTTTTTGAAGTAAAATATGAAAGTTTTTACAAACTTTGTCAAATTTAATTTTTTGGGCCCTCTATATCTGTGGGGCTCTATATCAGGTTGGCATTTATGTATAAGCATGTATACTCTGATTATTATAGTGTATATATAGATGGTGGCTATCTTTAATCTTGTACTATAGGAAAATTAATGCAGTTTTTGATTGTTAATTTCCTGTTTCTTAAGTGCAATAATTTAAATAAAAATGATTTTTCATGACTGTTTCTGATAGGACAAAATAGATGAATATGTTTATAAATCTATTCACTGAACAGATTATGAAAAGAAAACATTAAATTGGGGTTAGTTGAATGGCTGCATGCTAAACTTCCAATGAGAGACCATATTATATCCTGGGTTTTCCTCCTGAGAGACCAGGTTTCTATTCTGAATATTCTTTATCCAAAACTTCAGTCATAATTCAAATAAGAAAATGTGTTTATATGAAATTAATATATACAGATATATATTTATAATAACAAAAGGTTAGTAATAAATATTCTGTTGTTAGTAATTAAATCATAAATGTAAAAGTATAAAGTATGTATTCATTAATGAAATATAATTTATATTTTCTAGATATCAGAAACATCAGAAAGAATTGATGTAGAAAAATTGAAAGTTAAAGAAAAAATTATGTTTTATGATGATATTCATTTATTTGAAGATGAACTTGCTGATAATGGATGTGCACAATGTTCTGTTAAAATTGTGAGTATTTGTAAGTTTAAAAATCTTAAATTTTCAGATTAAAACTATTAAATTTAGTTGAATCTGAGAGCAAAATTTATTTTTATGAAAATATTTATAGTACTAAATTATATTCAAATTGTTTAAGAAATCTGACAATTTTTTCTTATTTCAAAACTAATTTAATTGACTATTCAAATGAGGAATATTGGTTTCCTATTAAAAATTTTATTTTGTATTTGTTGCATATTTTTCATATTTATAATTACATAAATTGAAACAATATTAAATTTTTAATACAAGTTATAATAAGTTAGATCTTAAAAAAATCTATGCATACTTTTAACATTTTTATCCAAATTAGAAATTATATTTCATACTCTTGTATAAAATGATGATTAAAGCACTCCTTGATTATTGACAATTGTGCTATAAAATTTTCTCTAAATTAAAAAGTATAAAAGATAGAGTTTTTTCAGTTTGAATGATGACCACTCTTTAAGTGGAGATATTTTTTGGTGATATGAAATTTTTAATTAATATAATATTTTCTTAGAAAAATAGCAACAAAAAAAAGCACTTTTCTTACAGAAAGTTTTTAATAAATAGGCTGGTATGAAATAGACTACCATCTGTGCAGGCTATATGATAAAACTGTTTTTTATTATTTGGAGTCCAACATTCAATTCTAAATCCCATATCTCCATGTTTTTAAAGATATCTGGATCCAGAGCATCAACTTCTAATCCTTCAGTACCTGTTGGTCAATCAGATCATGCATGATATGGGTAGTCTATAATGGATCCTGGAATAGCCTTGCCATTTAATAACATTTCATTTAAAAGTAGCAAAAAAACTAGAAGGAAAAGTGTCTCTAATAAAAGTTAATCTGTTGTTGTTTAATAATTTTATCATAATGTTTTATCAATTATATTTTATCATCAAAATGTTTTATCTTTATTTGTATCAATATTGACTTATGTTTCTCTTAATAGATTATTTTAGTAACATTTTCAAATATCTCTCAAAATTTTGAGAATACTATATTTGTATATATCAAAGATTCCATTTTTAATTATGATAATACAAAAAAGTAAAAATTGTAATGACAGCATGAAATTATCATATATTTATAAGATATTAAATCAAAAAGCTCTAATTTTCTTATTTTGTATAATAGCATTTTTATTAAAATCTAATATACTGTAGATTATTTGTTTTGTAGTTTATAGTATATGATTTAAGCATATTTTCCACTAATTTTTTTATTTATGAATTTCCTCTTTGTATGGCATTCATGTATTAATTCATATAAAATATATTTTGGTAGTCATTCAATTTCAAATTTAAAATGTATAATTAGCTATGTACGGATAACATAAGACTTACCTATCATTAATATCTATCACAATGATGTCACAGACACTGACATGATATCATTGTGATGCAACAATGGATGATGATGCAAATGATAATTTATGTTATCAAGAAGACATAACAATGATTGACATTAGACTGATACCATGTGCTGTGATGATGATTTCATTGTGATATCTTTACTGATTAAATCAATGTTAAAATTAGACACTAATAACTAATGGATTCCAAATGCTATCTAGAATTAACCCGCAGTCTGACTTCATACTTGTATTAACCATTAAACAATATCAATGTCAAGATTATTAATTTTATATAGAATTAATATAAGTTTAAAAGAATTATGAAGTTTTTATGCTATGTTTGATAATGCTTAAGGGCATTAATCAAAGTATGAACAGATTCCTGCCTTACCTGACTTTTAGATGAATAATCCAAGATATAATGACAAAGTACTCTGTGATTAATTAAAGTCAAACTTTGATTACTAAATATCAATAATAATTAACAATAGATATAGACGCAATATTCATTGTTTGACAGTTTCCATTTTAAGATATGAAAAAATAATGCATACAAATACTTACAGATTTTGCAAAACAATATTTAAAAAAAGCTTAATTTTCAAAACATTATCAATATTTTGAAAATTATTATTTATTTACTTTACTAATTTTCTTTGTAATATTTTATTATTGTCATTATACAAATTTCAAGATTAATGTGAAATATTTTTGTTTCTGACAGAGAGTAATGCAGAGTAGTTTTTTCATTTTATTGAGATATTTTCTCAGAGTTGATCATGTGTTAATTAGGATATTAGATACAAGAATATATCATGAGGTAATACATTTTAATCTACTTTAATCTAATCTGTTTGCTTTAATTTCATGTAAAATATTAAAAATATGAAAATTGAATGTTTTCTTTTTAATAATTTAGTGTGATAAAAATTATATGCTCAGAGAATATACCAGTCGTGAAGGCAGAATAGCTGATTTACAGGTAGGAAAAAATTTTATATTAAATTATGTAATATAAAATGTTTTATAAAATCAGTAGTTCTGTATTTAATAAAAATGTTGAAATAGAATTCTATTTCATGAATGAATCAAGTACAGACCAAATGGTATCAGATCAAAATGCAAAGTAAACAATAATATATCAGAATTTATTAAAATATAATAATAATTTGATAAATATTTAAAGATAATCAAAATTACAGAATGAAATCAGACCTCATGCTTTATTTAAAAAAAATAATCAAAAATGTATTATTTATTGAAAACATACATTATTACAAAACGTGGTTGTGACATTTATGCCAAATATAAAGTATATTATGTTGATTATTATATATTTTTCTGAAATATATATTGTACAAACTTTTTGTTATATATTTTATGTAAAAGATTAATTATTTTTTATATTAGTTTTTCATTGGAAAGACCCATGAACTAATTTCTTCCCATCAATTTATGTATAAATATACTGATGAATCTTTATGAATTTAAAACATTTTTGGAAAATCCTCATAAATTGAAGATTAAATTTCCATTAAAAAAATTATAATACATTTCTGAGTCCAAAAAATGCAAACTGTTTTTCACTGAAATATATTGAAATAGTGTCTAATTATACAAATGACAAAATGGCAAATCTCTATAATTACTGTTAATTATTATAAAACACCTAAATAACAGTTTTCTTAGAACCTAATGAAGTTGATGGCCAGCATGAAAATATTATAAAAACTTTCATTTGTACAAATAGACATGCTGGCATTTATTATTTAGAGTATACAAAATCAATTCTAGATCATGTATTTAGAGAAATTGAGTCTATCAATTCTCATCTTTTAGGATGGCTTGCATGATAAAGATGTGGCTTATCACCTTGGAGGATCTAGGTCTCACACCTCCAGTTTTTCAGGAAGGGTACTCCATCCTTCAATTTTTTGGTTGATCCCATCATGGGTATTGGCCAGCCTGTGATGGGCTCTATAAGTGGCTGCTGCCAGATCCCTCATGCAATACAGAGGCTTAACCAAACTAACCTAACCTTACCTAACCATGTAATAAAGCAGTCACTTACTACCTTAGAGAATCAAAGGTAGTAAGTGATTGCTTTATTACATTTCACATTTACAGATTTTTTGAGAGGAGTCCAGGACCAGCTGTTGAATTCATCTTTTATTTTCTGATTGAACCCAGCAAGGATGTGGATAACCCATGGTAGACAGTGGAATGTCTTGCTGCTTATTAATTGCTGGTTGGAAAGCAGCATAAAGTTACATAGAGATGTAATGATACTGTTTACTAATCTTTGATTAGAAAACAGCATAAAACTGGAAAGATTGAAAATATCTCAAAAAATTTATATCTACATGATTTAACAATTTCATAAAGTATTTTCTGCAAGAAAGCATTGATGATAATAATTCAACACATGCATTATTCAAAAAGAAATGATATAATGTATTATATCAAAAAACAAAAACATAAAAGTATTTGAATTCAATAAAAATGCCATTCTGTAATATTAATAGCCATTTAGTTCATAATGGTTTCAACTAAACATCGCTATTTGTCTACTGGATCACTCTGTGATAAAGTATTAGCTTACAACTTAAAGGATCCAGATTCAGTTCCAGTCCTGCAAATCAGATTTTTTTCTGATTGGATTTGGCTCTGAAGTGATGTATCCTATCTATTATTTTATGAATAATCTCATCACAGGATTGGCAGAATTAGCCAAGTGAATATGTTAGTAGTTTCAATACTAAGGACCCAGAATCTAATCAATTCTCCCATTTGGAATATATATAAGTAGTTCTCAACTTATGATGATGATCTCTTCCAAAAATTTTGAACCTCACTGTTTTAAGTCAGAAATGGCCAAAATTTATAGATTTATCACTACTAATGTTTACTAAGACACTATATATTATCTTAATAAATATAAAAACACAAAACTACAAGAATTAGACACAAAAAGAGAATGCTTTCCATATATCAGACCATTTGATCTGGAAATTGAATCCAAGTCACTTGCATTGACCAATAGCTGAATTTATTGATAACACTGCTTGCATAAGTACAAGTTGCCCATAAGTTGAGGATTACCTGTATATGAGGATTTCTGGATGTCATGAAACAGGATAGTTGACTGTATTAGTATTGGTATTAGCTATATTCCTCCACATTAAAAAGTCATACTTAGTTAACTTTTAAAATATTTACTCATTATAAATTTCTCATAGAAGCAGGGTAAAGCTTATAAAATGAGTTTTCAATACAAATTATACTTGCTCTTAAAAGGTATTGGGGTCTTGTAAACTAGATTGATTTAAATAATCTAATTGGAATTGATTTTTAATTATCTGATAAATTTAGATAAATTTTTTCTTGAAAAATTGGAACCAAAATGAGTTTGAGTTATTATCCTTCTTATTTGGTCAATCAATACATATTACAAATAGAAAATAGACTATTTTTTATAAATATTGGCCAGTTATTATTTTATGTTGTAATTTTGTTTGAATTCCTAACAAATAAATATTAGAAAATCAAACAAAATCATGATGTAAAATAATAAAAATCCAGTCATAAAGGGAATATATAAGAAATTCTGAAAACTGTTAACAAAGGCTTTGTTAATAAAGTTTGTAGAAATTTCTTTCCTTTGTTAATAAAATTGACTTTCATCAAAACTATAGCCTCAAAGATTATAAGAAGTCTATAAGAAAATGATTTTTGAAATTTTTCCTTAAATCTATTTCATAATTTTATTTTGAGGCTGGATTCAGTAGCTGGTACTTTAAGATTAAGTGGAGCAAATGTAAAATGAATATTCTTTGATATCAAAAATTTTATAAAATGATAAATTTATTTCATATTCTATTAAAAATTTATATATTTGATTTTATTTTAACTGATTATTTAACATTATAGGTTGCATCATCAATTTTAACTAATCCAGGAGAACTTTATCAACATGTACCTGTTATATCTTCATGTTGTGAAAAATTAGAATTTCCTTTTTAAAGAATAAAACGTATTAAAATGTGAAATGATTATTATATTCAGTGTTTAATCATGTCCTTGTAAATATTGTCTACTTTGAATTATTTTGAACTTTTCATTAATTTTTTATTCTTTATTGTAAATATATAAATTAAAAATTTATTCTTAAATGCATATGCAGAAATAAATATTTTTATAAATTAAATAAGCATTGAAACAAAATCTGTAATATAATAAATTCTTTAATTATTAATTAAAACGTAAATTTAATATTGTTGGATATTTTATGGGTATGTAGAATTAATATTTGAATAATTTCAATATTTTAAATAAATTTAAGTATATATATTATTAACTTAAAATAAATGTGATTTCTTTAAAATATTTTTAGAGTATAAAATATACAATTTTCAAAATTATTTATTTGCAATATAAAATATTAAATAGTTTTTGAGTAATATTTTCTGCCAATTTAATATTGCATATGCTCCTATAAGTTATTTATATTTTTTAGAATGCCAAAAATAGTAAATTCCAGTTGATGTCATTTTATACAGACTGTTCATTAATGCTAAATTATCTATTGTTCTAAGTTTATCATCATAAAAATATTTTATTTTTTATTATTAGATTTTTTTTTACTGGAAGTATATTATAAGAAATATAAGATTCATTAAGAGAGGAAAAATATATTAAAAAGACAAATTTCATTGTGAAAAGTAACTGTAATATTGCTAAATAATTATGATGATTACATCATTATATTTTCAACTGGTGCTTATTAAATTTTATGAACTATTTTGATTCAGATTATATAAAGGATTATAATTTTTGATATTATAACTATCAATATCTATTATCATAATATAAACCTTGATCTTTCAGTTTTTAAAGTTAAATATAAAACTTCCCTCATTATAAAATTTAACACAATAAAATTTAATAAGAAATTTTCTGAAATAACTGCAAAAAAAATTTTAAATCATTAATAATTTCAGACAATAGCACATTTGTCTATACTGAGTGCAGAATATTTTTATTTATAGAGCATGGATAAATATGACCGGTCATTACAAATCATATAATGATAAACATTAATGTATACATTGAAATTATTTGTGTTTGAGTATTGTTTGTTGATCTTAAGTATTACATTATTGATATTAAATTTATAATATATTAATATAAAATTGAAATTACCTAATGTAACTTCAGACAGAAGTTTTCCTGGATTTTAATATAAATATTTCATCATTATTTATTTAGATTAGATAGTATGACTTTTTATATTCTTGAAAACTAAATGTTAATTTTTGGAGAGTGTATATAATTAAATGCAATTGCGAATCCAGGAAAAATTTTGGCAGACTAAATATTCAATGAAAACACATTTAATATTTGCATTTATATTTATATATCAATAGATTAATTTAGCAAGCTTTCTTCTATGTTCAAAAAATATATTATTTGCATGTTTGAGAGGGTTATAACCCTTTAGTTTCCATAGCATATCTTTCTGAGCTGTCTAAGATATATGCATCTTGCTTATAAAAATATTTAAAAGTGGAGAAAAATTGCAATTCTATTTTAATTTTGCATAATGTGATACCATATTTACTTGGGTTTCTTCCATCCTCATTTTTATACAATATTGATTTCACTTTCACCCAATTCAAATCGTGATCGTCATCAGATAGTTTATTGGATAATCGCAGGTGGAAACTATGCTTGTTTCCAATCTTGGCTGGCTTCAATTCCTGGTTCCACATCTCTAGTTTTTCAGGAAGAGTTCAGGTCCGACCCAGCCCGTTGAATGCCATCAATTTTTGGTTGACTCCATCAGAGGATACCCGTAATGGAAGTAAGCCTGAAAGTTGAAGGTCAATCTATAATAGATTCTAAAAATGACCGCCGCCAAATATAGCCCTCGTGTGATTCGGTGACGTTATTCAAATCAACTAACCACCCAGTCATTAGTCTTTATGTAAAATAGTTTCCATGATTTTATTTTATTTGCAAATTGCAAATGGGAACATAATAGTTTACATCATTTAAAGGTTCACGTTGTTTATGTTCGTATATTGTTTGTTGAGTTTAATTATCATATTATTGGTACAGTATATATGTTTCCATGTGCTGTTCTATCTTAGTGAGCAATATGGCAACAAAACATCATGTAGGTGCAGTCACGGTAGTTCATCTAGTTCCAACAATTCTGTTTTAAAATTTTATTTTTTAAAAATTACTTTCCCTATTTACGCAAAATTCGGATATCTTCGTTCCTAATCATTTTCGTAAACCGCGGGATACTGTATTTACAATTAATTTTGAATTATGAATAACTGAATCATAGTAATATCTGTATTCATATCATACATAGGCTATATTAGCATCAAACTCGAAATACGCTTCGATCCGACGAATTAATATTTTTAAGTTTGATCTTAGAGCTGTACATCGAACTTTTTTACTCTCGTAACATGAAAATACTCCTGCTTTACTATGAGTATTTTCAGATCAGAAATACAGTGGTACCTCGACTTACGAACTTCTCGAGATGAGAACTTTTTCATATCCCATTTTGGCCTCGAGGTACGAAGTTGTTCTCGAAATATGAATCATGATTCTTTTTAATAATATATTTCTAGAATATTTTCTGTGTGTTTCGTATAAAAATATTTCAATTATTTTTTTTAAATATGCATATCTAACTATTAATGTAATAAAGACCGCTTATTCTTGATGATGATAAAAATTTATATAATTTATATCGAATTTTTTGTTAACTAATTTTTAACTCCCGTTGCAAGTTAAAAGGCTTAAGAGAAGGAAGCAGCTGATGACTACAAATCGAAAACCGAACTACAAAACTAGTCACAAGAAAATTGATTTTTTTCTTTTATTTAATGGAAGGTAATTTTTATGCAAAGCATGTAAAACCAAAGATTTCAAAAATAAAAATAATTGTACACAAATGCGTATTTTTTATTATTTTCAAAATTTCTAAATCTGGGATCGGATTAATTGATTTCCCGTAAGATAAAATGGAAAACTGGGTTTCAAGATATGAACTTTTCGAGTTACGAACCGCGGCCAGGAAAGAATTGTTTATAAATTGAAGCACAACTGTACTCATTATACTGTATTCTGTATCAGAACTTTCAGAATTAATACTTGCGCTGTTTAACAGTTTCTATAACTAAAAAATAAAGTATTTTTAAACATATTTTTTAATTTAGTATATCACCATGAATAAAATCAATCGTAATAATTAAAAATTGTTATATATCGAATTGTGTAACTATTAAAACCTATAGGTGATATGACGATGATTGCATTATTTTTTCGAGTTTATCCTTAAGGCTTGTTTATAGTCCGACGAAGCTAATGTTTCGTCAGGGCCTAGAACGTCTGCCATGCTGCATTCTAATTTGCTTGTTTGTATTATATAAACAAGAATAATCTTTAAATGCCTCAATAAAAATTCAACATTTTTATTTGAACCAAAGACCTTCTTGATTTGAACACACCTCATTTTGTATCAGATCGCGAAGCATCATAGTATAACCATAACATTGAAACCTAGAACGAGTTTTAGGCTGTCAACTTCGCGTCGGTTATGTGTGTTATGGATAATGTCGGAATTTAAACCTATGAATTATTTCTAACCTCGATGTCGCCGACAAACATCATCATATCGGATTACAAACAAGCTTTTACTGATAACTACTGTATATCATTCATAGGATTCTAAATGAAAGACGAAGCTTTTTTATAAATAAGAAAACGTTTCGCAATAATCTTAATTTCTTAAAAGTTACAAATAATCTTTATCAGAATTAATAATGCATTATTTTGAACCAGCGGTGGGCAAACCGTAGCTTTTGTTACTTTTTTTGGGTCAACAGATGACGTCACTTTCCATTCAGAAGAATACTAACCAGTAAGTGGCGGAGCGAAACAAACCCTTCCATAGACTGCTCACCACTGTGGAGGGATCAGCTGGATTGTATAGGACGGGGATCGACGGGCAGGGCCCGGACACCATGATAAATATTTTCAAGAGGTGGGACCCGAGATTCGAATCCGGTTCTTCAGAGTGGAAAGCTGAGGCGTTTCCACGCGGCCAACTTGGTTTAAACTACCGGGTATGCGTGAAAACTGTAAAACACGTGTCCTGTTACATTTTCCTTCTAAATTAGAGTCAGTCGTCAATATTTTTTTCTGCGCATCCTCTTGCAGCGCGTGCTTCAACTTGATTTTTTTGAATGGAAGTGCATTATTTTTCTAACGAAATTTGATTCCGCCAATTTTTTTGCGCAATTTTCGTGGTAAAATTATTTTCCTATGCCAGATATTTCCGGAGATATTTAAGAATAAAGGATCCATTCAGAAAGCCATAATTTGTTGTCCAGGCATTTTTCTCGAAAAGTATCAGGTATATGTGAAAACTATAAAACAAGTGTCTTATTACATTTTCCTTCCTAATTACAATCCGTCATTTAGATTTTTTCAATCCTCAACTTTCACTTGTAAATTAAACTGAATATGTAATGCATGAAAATATAAATCTGAAAGTGTAATCTAAAATTGCGCTTTCATATTTGATTAGCTATGATGAGCAGAAACAGCATTAAAAATTCTGATATTTATTGAAATAGAAATAACATGTTAATTTATTAATAATCAAAAATCTGTTGTTTACTTTAACCAATTATAAAA
>WUQG02411228.1:0-16216 GCA_011317285.2 Androctonus mauritanicus
AAAGTTACAGCGAGTTGAAATTTGATTATAATGACTCCGGTAATAAGAGTCAGTCAGTGACTACTGTACTTGGCTTACAAGTTAGAGTCAATGCCGTGCCTCTTGATCACTTGTCCACTTACAGTCTTGTCCACTTACAGTCTTACATTCAAACTTTCGTCAAGTAAATGAGGGTCGGAAGAAGTTATGTTAGTTAAGCCGCCATATCATACTTGAGATATTCTATACCTGTCAGCAAGTATAGAAAATATCAAGTATCCAAATTATAGCGTGTTTAATACACTCTGAAGAAAGAATTCATACAATTCATAAAATAATAAATACAAAAAACAAATTCTAATCATTAAGCAGTAGAAACTAAAAATGAATTTTTTATTTTTTCGATTAATCCGAAACCCGGGCAATCGGGAGTCTGCTGTACTGGAAAATGATATTAAAATATCAATAAATTTATATATAACTGTTATTTTTGGGTATATTTGTTTTGGTCATTATTTATTGATATGGCAATTGATACACTTACCGAATTTTTATATGGTCAATCAAAGGATATCACGAATGCCATGGAGAATATATTTATATAATCATGATTGAATTATCCAATGATTTTTTTTTCCTTCGTTTATAAATAGGGTCCCCAAAACAATCTAGCCCAAGATCTCAAAAATAAGTTCGCCACTGCCTATTATAGTACCAGTAACACTGCTAACAGTATGCACTTTCTAAAGAATAATTCTATAAGGTTCATCATTGCGATACCACAATTTTGTTTATTCTTCAAACATACAGAAGACAATGCTCTCTTCTTTTTATTTCGGGGAAAAAAATTCATTTCAAAGTAATTTTAAATATCATATCATACACTAAGATTGCTTTATCTTGTATTAATTAGAAACAAAATTATAATAATCATATAGCAAAAGAAGAAAATAACTGATTTTTCTAATATTTAGTATCCTTGTAATCCAAGGATAATAAATATTAGAAAACTAAATATTAGAAAGAATACTAATATTACAAAGATAATAAATATTTAGTATCCTTGTAATATTTAGTATTCTTTAGTCCGGCATCCTTGAGACTTGACTAGTACCGATCTACGGAAAATTCCGAATCACAATAATAAAAAGATAGGGGGAAGTATTGTTAAGTTTCTTAGATTTTGCAGATAAAACCATTTGGAACAACGAGAGAAACGGCCCTTATGGAGTCGGTGCTCGTTAGTAGTCGTTATTCCTCTCAGAATTTTGAAATCAAGCATGCCGATGCATAATCCAAAGATTAATAATTAAAATAAAATAAATCAGTTTTTTATAAATTTTATTTAATTAGAAAAAGTGAAGTTTTATAAAAAGTTAAAATCAAAATCTTATTGTGCTTTTATGTTTACAATATTAGCAGTTCATTGATATCTAACTGGGCACATATATTGCTTTCAATAGTAACCATAACAGGACTTACAAGTCTTTTTTTTATCTTTAACTTGGAGCACAAAATATACACTTCATTTTTGATTCATTAAGTCATATTTTTCGTTGCTAAATGCCTCATACAAAGCTGTCTAATATGAATATTAACATGCAAATTTGCAGAATTGATAATTTAACATTAGATTCTTTATCCAAGCAATAGTCTCATATAAACTATTATTTTTTCTTTGATAAATTGATTTTTAATAAACTCGACTAGACATACCAATTCTAGCATAAATGCTAAACTCTATTAAATAAGAAAATATTTTTCAGAATAGGAGGAAATCAACTTTCGTCATGGTATCGACAAAAACCGAAGGATATTAAGAGGCGTTATATCTTTAAATTTAATGTTATCACTTCCTAGGACAAGGGCCTGAAGATGGAATTCTAGGAAGCAAATGTTTTGTGCTATATAATCACGTTAAGTATACAGCGTAGAAAATGTGGTTCCATAAATAAATAAATGCAAAGTTTGTTTAAATGTTATGTTCTATATAGGCGAGTTTATGATGCAGATGTTGTTATTTCTGCGTTTGAATCACTAAAATGAAGATATATATTCAGGCCGAAAGCTATCAAATATCTAACTGTTTTTTTATATTTTAAATTAATTCGACGAAAGCATAAACTACGCAATAATTATACAAATGAAAATTAAGAAGTAAATATCATTCTCCCCAAACTTCATCAATTTTCTCTTCTGATTGATGAACGATTGAAGTTTGGAATTTCTACTTCAAACTTCAATCATCAATTTTCCGTCCTGTTATTATTTTTTTAATTAAAAATATATAGAAAATGTGACATTATAATGGCCATGTTGTGCGTGTCGTTATAAACAAATCCACAGTTTATAATAGAAAGAAGTCGTGGCCTGGGAACTAATTCGTAGACAAACTATCTTCAGTAAAGGATTAATTTATTTCTAGATTAATTTTGATTACTATATGATTAAACAAGAAATGCAGCATTAGCCCTCATCAGTTATGTTTTTACATCCATAAGCAACTGATAAGAACTTAATGCTGCCGAAATACATTTCGTGTTTAATCGCAGAGCAATCAAAATTAATCTAGAAATAATTACTTCTTTACCGAAGTTATTTT
Source organism: Androctonus mauritanicus (assembly GCA_011317285.2). Lineage (NCBI taxonomy): Eukaryota > Metazoa > Arthropoda > Arachnida > Scorpiones > Buthidae > Androctonus > Androctonus mauritanicus. The sequence continues at coordinate 2,582 of WUQG02411228.1, forward strand.
ATCTATAAATTAATTCCCAGGACACTCCCTCTTCCTGTAGAAGTGTGGATTCATCTGCAAGGGCACACACAACTTAGTCTCTTTAATGTTATATTTTCTATATATATTTTATTAAAAAATAATTATCATCACAGAAAATTGATTTATATCAATACTAGAGCTTATTTTTTTTAAATTTTTGATAGAATTTTTAACTGAAATTTATATTTATTTACTTTTTTATGCTATCTAATTAGATTTAATTTCTGTATGGGTGTGGCTTTAATGCATTACTTTTCTCTGGTTTTCTTTAAGATAATGAAAAAAATCTTCTTAGTAAATCAAACGAAATATAAAAATTATATCTAGTTTTCGGATTATTAGCGAGTTTTCTTCGATTACATATATGTGCGAATGAAAAATTAACTTTTATCCTTATAAAAAAAAACACTTATATATCGTGAAATAATTGTTATCATCATCCAGCTTTAGTTCTGACCTGATTATGTTCCTATATAATTAATCGTATCCTTTAGCAATAATAAAATATTTTAACGCAATATACTTATTCGAAAGACACCAATAAACATACAGAAAACACTCGTTAATCTGAATTAATTGGGGAGAGGTTATCTGGGTTAAGATCGTAATCCGGATAGTAAAGCTAAAGAAAGCCCCTAAATGACAATAAAACATAAATAAGTGGAAAATTTAATGATGTAATGCTGATGAAAATAAATAAATAAATAAATAAATAATTACTTTAAAAATTATAAAAAAGCAGAACTGTATATTTATTCATCGATAAAAGATTCAGAAGTTCTGAATGAATTTTTCATTTTTCATATTGCGATCCGGTTTATCTGACATCCGGATTAACTACAACAATTATAGAGAAAGAGTTTGGATGAGTTCAGAAAATGCTCCGAGAAGAAAGGATAAAGAATGACGTCACGTGGCAAGATTACGTAATTTATTGAACGCTAGAGGTTCAGCCGTTCAACCAAGCACGTTGTCTGCCGATGTGACATTCTTTAATTCTCGGAGCATTCCGAGAAAGAATGACGTCAAAGAAACATTGAAAAATAAGTCTCAAGGGAGACTTCTCGGAGCGTTTTCTGAACTCATCCTTTCATGAGTTTAGAGAGAAATTTCATTTATTTAATCATTGTTCAATTTTAAATCGCTTTTCGTTAATCCGACATTTTTTTTTTTTTTTTTTTTTTTGTATCAGAATGGCTTGCATTTGAAGAGAAACATAATTTTCTAATAAATTTCTATAATTTTTAAAATTTATTTTATACGTGTTAAGGTCGACTGTTTGATTTCAAAAAGCATTTTAATTTAATTTCAATTAATGCTAAATGCATATTTATTTTTATTATTACGAGATATAGTCGCATATATTTTTGCGATAATGAAATTTGAACATTTTATCCTCTTTAAGTAATAAATCGTGGAGAGAAACGAAAAAATGAATAAATTTTAAATTGCACTTCCTAGCTTTCGGAGTATAGTTCCGTTTAACAATAACAGATGGCACTCGAGCCGTCGTCCTAGTTCCTACTGTATTTGACATAAATAACCGAAGAAGAAACGTGGACGAGCCAAAAGTGGAATGCTTGGTTGACATGTCATCTTTCGGGACTATCGTAGAATGGCAAACGGATCAGGAAGAAAACGTTGACGAGATACCTGCACAGAGAGGTAGGACGAGTCTGATAACTTTATCGATTTAAACGATAAAATCTCTCTTGAATCAAAAAGCCTAATTACTGTGTTGTTTTTTTAAATTCAACTAGCGTACAGTAATTTAAACTCGTTAAGATTCGCTGTCTTAAAAGGTGTCAGCAATTGTTTAATAAAATAAAAATAGGATAAAATGTATAATTATTTTCCTTTGTATTAAAATAGATTTAGAACAAATAAAGATTTTTTTCCCTCCCTCGCTGTACAATTGCCGCTTAAAAATTTCAAATATTTTTAATTAATACGATCGAAACTTGTTTACAAACAATTTTCGAATTTTTTAAATATTTTGTACGACATTTTTTTAATAATATGATAAAAGAGTGCGATATTCGTAGATTCATAGTTTTAGGTAATTTTATTTGAAGGAAAAAAAAAATTCCGGTTCCATGTGACCTTGTAACTGGGATATTGGTTGTCATAACAACGAGTATATCGATTATGGGTTTCCTCTTTAGTGCTTTAAGCCTAACGTCAGCTACAACTGTGATTTTGAATATCATTATTATTAATTAATGTCGATCTTCATAAAAATTTAAAAAAAATAATAATGGCGATAAAAGGGAAACAGAAACCTTGACAGAAGTATCTCATCCTTTTTCCTGTTTAAATATTTCCTTTTTAACGAATATATTAATACTTATGTATTGATTTGTAATAATAAAAAATATTATGTACAAATATATGATATATAATATACAGTATAATGTATTTTTATTGTTAGTCTCGAACGTTTTCGGTTGGTAAACTACCTATACCATATAAAATAAGATTGATTTGTTATATATTAAACATATATAGAGTCATTTTTAATTTTCCTTATTAATAAGAATATATATTTTTAATTTATACTTCATGTAATCAGTTCTGGCAATACTGTATCCACTGTAATTAGTGGAAACAGTATTTCCAGATATAATTTTTCAATCCAAAAGCGGGAAATTTTTGAATATTTAGTAATAAAATTGAAAAAAAACCATCATATTAAGAAACGAATTTCTAAATAGCATAAAAAATAAAACTTTTTGTATAATAATTGTAGTTTCGAAATACTGTATATGAAAAAAATTTTCAATCACGAAAAATTTTTTACGATAAATCTCTAATTTTAGGGAATTTTTACAGATATATTTAAAAAATGATACCCTAGAAATGCAGTAAATTTCCTCAAATTTAAAATTACAGGATTCGTTATTTATTTGTATGTTAGGCTAAAGTTTAGTTTTTCTGATATATATATATTTTTCAATATTTTTATATAAATTAAATTTATTAATAATTACTCAGTCGGTTCTCAATTACCACATAATCTGTAATGATCGTGTGACATTATTAATTTTCGATTTTAGTCAATTTAGATTTATGATTGGATAGAAATTAAATCGTGTAACTTTGAGTAAATCATATGTGAATATTTAAAAAGTTGATGCTGATGAAGTGCATAGCATGTCGAAAAAAATTAATTATGAATAAAAAATCTAATAACGTAAAAATCAACATAACGGGGAAAAAGTCGCCCGTATATTCTGTCAAAATTTCCGAATTAAATCCGAAAAGTTATATTTTTCCCGCAAGATTTTACTTCAAATGCTGCAACTCGTCTATGAATAATTTAATATCGTGTTCAGGTTGAATACAAAAACACCACTAGTTTGAAATATTTACGTACTTGTTCAAAAATATAAAATACTTCGATTAGTATAAGCTGTAAACTGTAAAAAAACCTAAACAAATGAAGAAATGGCAGCATTCCAAATAAAATCTTACTCGAAAGAACATATAAAAATAATGTGTATAAATCAAATTAAAAAATTTTTCGTGTCGATAAATTCACATTACTTAATCCTATACACATGAAAGATTGTGACGCATTCTACCTTTACTCACTGTATAATATTGTGTTATTTTTAAGCAGATGAAGTAGCGGCGTTAATCTTGTGTAATATATTAATCAAGATCTATACTTAATTAATATGCACAGCACACAGATCTGAATAATAAAAATAATGCGATGCGTGGGAGCGGGTAATTAAAAATTCTTGCCTTATTTCCTTTCATTCATTAGAAAGTTATTAATTGAAACTGAAATAAATCTAGAAAATTATATTTTATTGTTTTTATTATTATTATGGCGTTTTTAAACAAAGTGAAAGTTCGCATCTTAATGATTATTTTGCAATACCTAATTATTAACTCCTTAAATATTAAAATAAATAAATATATATATATATATATACACTAAATAAAATTTTTTATTTGTTTTCGAAATATAAACATATGTTTTTATTCACATAAATCATTTATTATTAATGTCACTAATATTAAAAGTAACCTTTTTCCTTTTTGATGAGAATCGCGCTTTCTTCCGCAACCTATTTTAATAATAATAATAAATAATTTATTATAATTTACGTTTTATATTGTTATTTTCAAGAATTTAAATATATATATTTTGAAGTAATTTATGAAATTTTTTAGTGTTTGCGTTGCTTTTAAATTCTTCAATGATTTAGCAATATTCTTAAATGTTAGCTGGAACAAAGTGGGAAAAAAATTACTAACCATACAACTAAAAAATGCCTTATATATATATATATAATTTTAATTTTTTTAGTGTGTGCACGTGTGTTTTGTGTGTAACTGTGATCTCATTTGAATAGATATTTTGCACTTAGATGCCATGAAATAAATTAATTCTTATTAAAATTCTATTTAACATCAAATTCATTCAGAATTAGTACATGTTGCGTTTCTGTTAATATTGATAGAAAAGCAATTCTATGTACAATTGAGAAGTGCACCTGTTAATAGTCATCCAGGATTAAAATGGCAATAATAATAAATAAAATTTTTTAAAAAATTTAATTTTTAATAAATTTCTTTTTAAAAACATTAATTATATTAACAATTCAAATATAAGTGCCAATTTTTAGATTTACTATCAATTTAAAAATAACTGATTTCTATATAGTAGAATAATTTTATCCAGAATGTTATCATATATTGTTAAGTCATTGATATTCTAAAAAAAATTATTGTCCATATTTTAATCATAATGACAAAACTACAAATTCTGAACTATTAGAAAAGTATTGTTATCCAAATTATTATCTAAAATCTTTTTCTATTTATCAGATTTTTGAAAGTGAACTTCACAGCATATATTGTTGGCAATGCAGGAAATACCTGTTTGTTGTTAGTAACTGATAACATATTTTATAAAGTTCTAATAAGTTCTATTAGAATATCAGGTTTTATGACAGTTAAGTGCATCATGTATGTGTACAGATTTTGAATTTAAGTCTCCTAAATGGTTTTCGTTTCTAAACTATATTAATGTTTATTTTTAGAAAATAATACCTTTTTCAACATAATTATTTATCATCAAAATTTTTATCATTAAATTAATTAATTAACTTTTAATATTAATTTTTAATTTCTTAAAAAAATAACAAAATCATTGAGAGTAGATATAATCTGCTGGGTTATTTAATAAAATGCTTTTTATTTTAATTCAGCAATATCCTTTTGGTTAGCAAGATTTTTGATTTTAAAATATCCCCAAGGGGAAAAAATAGCAGGTAATGAGAAAGTTAAGCAATAATGCCAGTCAATTTTCAAAATTGGGAAATTGAATTTTTTTTTTTTTTTTTTTTTTTTGAGAATTATGCTGAAAACATTTATTGAATATCAGTATAATTGATGTTTATCTTGCTAAAATCACACAGTAAAAGATAAATGAAGTCACAAGATTAATGAAAACTTGTTATTTGGCATTTGTTAAAATTGGAAATCGTACCACATTTCATTGTTTCTAAACTAATTATTAATCATGATTTAAAAAAAAAACTTAGTATAATGAGTATCATCATACTGATTTTTAAATTTTTATTTTAAATGAATAATATAAATATGATTCTTTAGAGATTTCTTAAAGTTCTATAAATAATTTCTAAATAATTTATTTGTTCATATTTCAAAAATTGTCAAAATATTTTTCTTCAAATTTTATAATTTTTTGAAAATTTTCATTTAACATAATCCATCCCATCTAAAGATTTTTTTCAATATAAAGTGCATTACATTATTTAAAAATTTATTATTCCTTATTTCAAATATATGCAGCTGTAAAGAAACCTGTAAAACTTGAAAAATTTTTTTTCTTAAAAAGTATTACATGGTCAATTAAATAATGAATATAAATTTTTTAAAAATGTTTGTTTTTTTATTTAAAGTAGACCTACTTTCTAATACATTATTTTGTATTTAAAAACTGTGTTGGGAATAAATGTTTAAAAACAAATTTTTCTTAGCCTTTTTAAAAATAATAATAAATATTCTCTTTTTAATCAATGTGCATATATATACAATATATATGTTAATAACAAATATACAGATAATTTTAAACTTGCAATGCATCAATTTAATGTTTAATATTTTTACTACCATTTCCCAATCACTTTTTGATTACTAAGTGGCAGATATATCCTAAATCTTATCACAAGCCACCCACTTCTATTGAAGGATCAACTGGACTGTAGAGAATGGGGATTAACAATTTTTCTAATATATTTTGAAGTATGGGTTTTGGATTCAATCTTGGATCCTCTAAATGGAAAGTTGAAGCTTGACGAATCTTTTTTTGGGGAGTTCAAATGAAAACTAAAGCATTTTCACTTGTGCAGTTTGGCATACATTTATATTCATATTTACAATCATGATACAATTGGTACATACTGTGATTTGTCAATACAAATACATGAACAAATACATGGATACAAATCTATGTGCAATGATATGCTACACTAAGTTTTAATTTTGTTTGATTCCTTTTGTTTTATATTAAGTTTTTAATACAATATAATATTGTGTGATGATGATGGCTGTTAGCAATTGATAGATTAATATAAGGTATTCTGACTTTTAATCTGAGTTGTTTTGAAATTGAAATTAAATCCAATTTTAGCTAAGAACTATGTATTCATTCAGAATTCTAAAACTATATGTGCATCTATTTTATGCATTTGTTCAGTATTCCTAGTTGTACTGTATTTAGTAGTAGTAGTAGTAGTAGTAGTAGTAGTAGTAGAATATTAGAATAATGATGATGATAAAGCATTTAATTTAAAATTTAAACTAAAAAAATAATTATAAAATAGTTTATCTTAATATGCACAATTCATTATAAAATAGAGCATATTTATTGGAAACCATTATTTCAGAATTTTTTTAATGCTATTCAATCAGGAAGCAAATAATATAATCTGGGAATATAAACATTGTGTATATGTATATCAAATTGCAGATGGATAATCATATGATGTAATTTCATAATGTTTAAAAGGCATATTGATTAGAAATGTTACTAGAAATGTTTATAGACTTCAATAATGTTTTTTATTTTATAAATGTTTTTTAAATTTTCAAATAAACTTTTTATATAGCATTAATGTCTGTCTTTTAATAAAAAAAAAATGTCAGTTATGTATCCTGAACCAAATTAAAGATTTCATTTTGAAAAGAATTTTTGCTTGATGATAAAGCAGAAAATGTCAAATTCTAAGTAGTTTATTATTCAAAACTGAATAATTATTAGTATTATAGAATTTTTTTTTAATTATTTGAAAAATCTTTATGCAGTTTTTAGTATATTCATTAAAAATAGATTCTCCAGGACTTAAATTTCTGGAAGCATTTTTCATATCAATAGATCAGATTTTACTTAAATCTGATTTTATATACCTTATTTGTTAAAACTGTATCATAACACATTATACTTAATAAAATCAAGCATGCTTTACAAAAGCAATATAATGTAATAATGCCAATTAAAATGAATCTCACGGTATGGAATAAAATTAGGAACTACAAAAAGACCACATTGTTCATTAAACAATGCTCAAAACATGGTAAAATAAAATCAATCAAAATTTATTGGGAGCAGAAAATTTTAAAACTTTCTGCTATTAAAGGACTGATAAGACTGAAGTCATTTTATTATTGCTAAGAATATATTTCTCTAATTATTTAATATGATGATGATTATTACAATTGTATGATCGATTATAATCCAAAGTTGAAAGCAAAATTTTCAATTGTTAACCTATTTAGCATTAACATAAAGCAGAATATGGGATCTGTATTTGTATATTAAAACTGATCTTTTTAAATTGAGAATTGGTAGAGCTACATACATAAGGTATCTTTTTATAAAATATATTTCTATAGCACTCTCACCATTTAAATATATATTTTCATATTAAACATGTTTTTTAAATTCAATAATGATATTCTATATTTATAGTTTTATTATTTTTCCAGAAAAAAATGCAGTACAAAAAATTGCCTTTAAATGTCATAGATATTGGTGCACAGAAAAAGCTGTGAAACGATGCTTACCTATATTGTCTTGGCTACCAAAGTATAATCGGCTAGATCTGAAAGGTGATTTAATAGCAGGTATTACAGTTGCACTTACTGTTATACCACAGAGTTTAGCCTATGCACAACTTGCATCACTTCCACCACAGGTAATTATATTTTATATTAATAATATCAAATTAAAACATAAGACAAATATTTAATAGAGTGCGTGCTCTTTTAATTAGTATGGGCTATATACGGCATTCATGGGTTGTTTCATGTATGCAATATTTGGAACATCTAAAGATTTAACTATTGGACCAACAGCAGTTTTATCATTAATGATATCTGAACATGTTTATGTTGGTGGAATTCCTTATGCCATTCTTCTATCATTTTTTTGTGGTTGTATACAACTTATTATGGGACTGTTAAATCTTGGTAAGTTAATTTCCTTTATCTTGTGTTCTAAAAAAATAAGAAAAAAGTATTTACACAGATACAAAAGCCTAAAAACAATAGACCATCATATAAATTTTTATTTTGTGTTTGATTGATAGTCTACTATTTTTAGGATGAAAATATATTACAAAAAATAGTAAAATGTTAAGTTCTTTGCTTTATCTTCTTAAACAAAAACATATTAATAATAATCACCCAACAACAATGATATTGTAGCTACAAATCTTATTCCAGGATTTTTTATAAACTTTGTTTCTGCTCCTGTCTTGAGTGGTTTCATATCTGCTGCTGCTATAACAATAGCTATAAATCAATTAAAGGTAAATTACTTCTAAAATTTTGTAAAATTTATATAATGTGATTATGTATTTTTAGATTTTTGAAGAAAAAAAAATTTTTTTCTAATTTAGGGATTATTTGGTCTGTCTTATAAAGCTCATGGATTTGTAGATACTATATATAAATTTTTTTTAAATATTCAAAATACCAAGTAAGTACAATTGTTGAAATAATATATTAAATCTGTTTTACATCCTTTTAATAAGACAGCTATTAAAATCTATGCAAAATTTGTTTTAATTCTATTGAGAAGAATTAAAACAAAGATTTGCATGAAACCAAATGTACTTAGTGTGAATAAATTGTCATTGAGCTTGATTTTATTGGATTATTATATCAAAAAATGGTTTATATTTTCCATAATTTTGTTTCATAATTAATATAAATCATTTAAATAAATTTAACTGTATTCACATGCACATAATTTTTTGTTTGTTTGCGTGCGTGTGCGTGTGTCACAATTATATTTATATAATTGTGATAGATTTTGTGATTTGCATGATTGTATAGTTTGCAATTTATTCTGAAATTCTTCATTCTATTGCAATATGCAGCCTAATAGTTTTGTGCAGTTTTTAAATATTATATTTAAAAACTGCACAAAACTATTTTTGTGCAAAAAAAATGCACAAAATATATTTTAAATATTATTTCTCTCATTAAATATTATATTTGCAATTTTAAATTTTTTTTTTTATTTTTTTTATCAGATTGACAATTTTTGTTTACTAATAATTGGCATAAGCATATAGTGGTCTCAAATAATAAGCTATATTACTATAATATTTTTACATAGTTACCCAGTTAATACATAGACTTCACTTTTTTAGTTTTATGAAATTTTGTTTATTCGGTTATTAAAATTAATAATTTCAATATATTTTAATTGAAGTTCTATTCTGAAAAGAGCAGTCATATTAAATATTTACATAGATTAGATTAGATTTAGATCTTTCTGAATCATTTTGAATTTATTCCTTGTTAGTATTGGCAATAATTTATTTTTTTCCTAATTTTAAGTAACTTATTACTCAACTTAGATGTGAAATCTTCTTTTTTTTAATTTATCATAAGAAATATTTCTCATTTATGATATGAATAAATTTTGTTTATAATTAATATTTTTCTAACTTAAAAAATAGTATTTTAAATACAACAGATTTTAATATTTTAAACTAAATAAATTTTTAAAACATTTTTATAAATATTTATATAATTAAAAAATATAAAATTTTCTTTTTAAATTTCAGTTATTGGGATTTCTTGATGGGTTCAATTTGCATTGTATTGTTGCTGCTTTTACGGGTAATTAGTTTAGTTTATTTAAACATTGTATTTTTACAGTCTAAGCTTACGTGGAACTAAACAATGGAAATTTATCATTAAAGATGATAATCGTATTTAAATGCGTTCACAATTAATATGTTATAGTATTGATATAAACATAAATACACAGGTATCAAGTGAACTCTTTGTTCTCAGCATTTCAAGGACAGAAAAATAAAAAAAGAATCAAAATTACCATTGAGTATAAGGAAACTATTTGACAATATCTGGTGGACATTTGCTACAGGTAATTTTATTTATATCGCATTGACAATGGTTTTAGTTGTAAATTATTAATTTATTTTATTATAATATTATAGGAAGAAATGCATTTCTTGTTATTGTTTGTGCTGTTTTAGCCTATTTATTGATCTCTTTTGATAAAAATGCCTTAACATTAACAAAAGAAGTAGAAGCTGGTCTTCCGTACATAACCATTCCTCAGTTTACTATAACTAATTATTACAATGAAACCCAAATGATGATACAGAAATCATTTTTTGAAGTTGTTTCAGTAAGTACTTAATTATATTTTAATAAAAATTTAACTTTGCATTTTGGTTAATGTCTGTTTTTAATTTTTAGGATTTGGGTTCAGGAATTATTGTGATTCCTTTTGTGTCTGTCATAGAAGCTATTGCTATTGCAAAGGCATTTTGTAAGTAATGTTTTCTATATGTGCTTTTTAAATGTAATTATTTAAATCAACAATAAATTGTATTTTTAGCAAAAGGTAAAACACTAAATGCAACTCAGGAAATTATTGCATTAGGTATGTTATTAATTACTTTACCATATTTTTTGAATTACATTAATTAATGTCATTTTGGTAAAATTAGGATTCTGTAATATTTTTGGATCATTTGTATCCTCTTATCCAACTACTGCCAGTTTTTCAAGGTAAATTGCTCTAAAATTCATTATTTTTAAGATTTTTATTATATCTTAATGTTTTATTTAAATTTTGTTAGATCTGTGATAAATAATACTAGTGGTGTTAGAACACCTTTAGGAGGTATCTTTACTGGTAAGTAGTTCTGGATGTATTATATTCAAAGAATTTGAATGTACAGTAAACTCCTATATAACGTGCTCCCCTCTAATGCAAATTCGAATAGTGCAACAAAAAATTGCAACTAGTACTGATTTTTGTAAATAACTAATAAATATAATATAATGTGTGATTCAGTATTCATATTATATTAGTTTAAATAATATACAATTTAAATAGTGTAAATAATATGATTTCCTATAACACAGAATGTATCCCCATGTTGTACAGGACTCCACTGTATTTATATTTTTCCAAACATGCATTCCATTATAATTTTCTGTTTTTTACAGGATGCCTTGTATTGCTTGCACTTGGTGTACTTGCACCTTTCTTCAAATACATTCCTAAGGCTTGTTTATGTGCAATTGTTTTCAGTGCTGTAATTTTTATGATTCATTATCAAGATGTTTTAATTATCTGGAGAACAAACAGTATGTTTTTTCCCTCTAATGCTTTTAAATTATAAATGTGCATATAAACATTTCATTTTTTTACCGTCATTTTACAGAACTGGATCTTCTACCGTTATTTGCAACTTTTATTTGTTCTTTTCTTTTGGGTTTAGAGGTAAGTTTTTACTTTGATTTATATTTGAATATAAAAAATGCATTTTTATTTTTAAGAAAATTATATTTTTATATAGTTTGGAATTCTTATCGGAGCAGGAATCTCTCTCTTAATTTATTTATATCAACAATCACAGCTGAAAATGAATATTAAAATTTCACAGGTAAAATTTTTTTCTTACAATCTTTGGATTTTCCTATCGTGGCAATTATGAATGCAAATTTAGATAATTATATAGTTTTTCAAATTTTTGTTGGGATTTATTCTCTAAATCATTTTGATTTGCCTTCAGTAAGAATGGTATTATATTTTTGTTGTTAACATCTTATTGATATATAAATTTACAATATATTTTGTTTTAATTATTATACCAATATTATTCTGGTATTCTAAAAACATTTTAGCAAATTTAATCTGTTGTCTTTTTTTTAATTCTCAAAAAGATATATAGTTATCATAATAGTTTGAAGAGAGACCAAGATCACTTCAAGTTATCAAAAAAAAACTAATATTCAATATAATCTCTTACATTTTATTTCTATCTTTTAATAATTTTATTAATAATAGATAATCCAAAATTACTTTATGAAGAAGAATAATTTATTGAAATAAATAAATCAAAATTTATTTTTTTAACTATGCAGAAAGATTGTTTTACTTTTTGAAATTATGATCACTCCATATTCCAGTTTGTGTTTTTCAAAAATAAAATTAAAACCATTCTAGGCAATAAACAACTTTTTAGCGAAATATGAAGAAAAGTTTAAAAAAAATATTTATCGTTGCGGCCTTTTCTTATTTTTGTGACATAATGTCCAAATTATATACCAAAAAACATACCAAGTATAGTTACCAAATATCCACTGAAAGATTGAAATGTGGATATTGAATGAATCCCAAAATCTTTTCTTTCAACTTAAAATACATATCTCATGCTCTTCCTCTGTGGTGGAGGGACAGAATTCATTGTCATAAGAAGTGACTAAACAGTAGTTTATTTTTTCTAGTAAGCTGCCACTTTTTTTTAATCTGCATGCTTTTTTTATAATTTTCTTGTTTCATGCTTTATTTTTTAAAGTTGGCCTATAAGTACATTTATGTCCCATTTAATTCACTAAAACAATTTGCCAACTTCCTATAAAACTCTTTTGAAGGAATGAAGTATCATAAAAAATTCTTAAGATATATATTGAATTTTGAAACAATTTAAAAAAAAAAAATTAAAGTCCTAAATCATGTTTTTTTTATGTAAATGTATAATTTTGATATTTAAAATAAAAAAAATATTTTAATTGTATATAATAAACAAATGTAGAATTTTTACTTTTATGGAAAAGAGATTTAATTATAACAAATTTTCAACATGTAATTTATTAGTATCAATATTGAGGGGAAAAAAATTTACAAGAGCATTGTTTTATACTTTATATTTAATGTTTAGTATGTGCATCTCATGCTAAACTTTATAAAGGTTAACAATAAAGTTTCCAACAACAGATGGTCTGGTACTTTTTAAAATGATAAATTTAAATATATTTTTCTATTTAATTTTATCCAAATTATGTTTATATCTTTAACAAACTCATTAAAATCAACATTATTCTTTTTGATCCTTTTAAAGATAATGGGAAATGTATGGCTAATGAGTCATTAATGAATTATTGTTTTAGAAGAGTATATTAAAATTTAAAATTGTAAGATTTATTATTGTTAAGGCTTGTTCCTCATTATCAAGCTGCTCATGGTTCACTCTCATTCCAGTCAAATATTTTTGTATGTATAACAAACCTGTTTAC
>WUQG02411239.1:0-16215 GCA_011317285.2 Androctonus mauritanicus
CTCGACGAGTTGTCTGACTTTAAATACTGGCCGAGATCAAAATTAAACTCGCCTTGCATTCTTCAATATTGCCACAAAGACAACTGCCTCAATGTTGTTAGTAGAAGATATTAAACCTTTATTCCTGAAAATATTTCAGTATAATAAATTTCCTTTAGAACCTGAAGATGGAGAACAGCCGAAAACATTTGTTCTCTTTGCTAATTATAATAAAAAAGCGTTTCCCCGTACTGCAAGTAGTGCTTTTGTGTCTGTATTGAATAACTTGTTGATAGGGAGTAGCAGTAAATACATTTCTGAGTTTATTGCAACTCTAAACAGGTTTAAAGATGAATCATATTAATACGACTTGTTTTTATCAATTAATTGTGATCCTGGCTTAAGGTTAAATTCACTTCTAAAGAATTTATTATATATCTTCAATTAGATAAATAGACTAAATAATAATATCAAAATTAATCTGGTACACTGAGGCAAAGTCCTTATTTAAATCCCTAAATTTTTAATTAAAAAATATCATGCTCATATATAAAAATCTATCTTTTAATAATTTTATAATATATTTATATATATATATTAAATATATTAAATATTAACCATAAATTTATATGACATATTTTTGAATAACAAACAATAAGTCAAAGTATATTCTTGAAATTTAAAACAGATTAGATAATGTAATATTTATATAACACAGTAGCATTTTCTTAATATAATAGTCATTTCCTTTTGTTTGATAATCAATATGAATTAAAAAACAGCTATATATAAACAATTAACATATTATCTGACACCATTCAACTGGCAATAATCCAATTTATACATTAACCTATATTATCAATATTAAAAAGGTTATTCAATTTTTTTCTATTATTAACTAGTGATTGTCGAATATGCTTCAAATGTATAATATTAAATCGTTTGAAATTAGTAAAGTTATTTTTATCTGTTTTATATAAATCAAAGTATTCTAGAAAAATGATATTTATACAAAGGGAACAAATGATTTAATTTTCCAGACACAACAGAAATTTCGACAGCTGGAATGCTGAATGAAACTGTCAAAACTTTTAACATACTAAATCTGGTATGACAAACTTGGCATCAAATATAAATACAGATGATTCATTTCTGAGCTGGCGTCAAAATTTTTCTGTATTATTTAGGATTAAAAATCTATTTTGAAATTTAGTGATTTGATTAAGGCTTTTTTCTACTAACTAAAATTTTGAAGGTTTTTTCATTGTAAAATAAAGAATTTTTTTAATCTTTTATTTTTAAATAAAGATAAATAAAAAAACAATAAAATTATGCTAATTTTTATTGGTAATATTATCTGGATTTTATTTTTTTTTTATTCAAATAAAATATAAGTCTTAATTTTAAATCTGATTTAATAATGACAAAAAAATTAAGATTTAATCTTAATATAGAAATCAAGTATATTTGAAAAACTTTTGATTATTAACTGTGTTTTAATTTATAAGTTATAAAAAAAACTATTTCAATTTTTAAAATATGCAAGAATTACTAGAAATATTAGCTATGAACCAGTTTGGAAAATTTATTTAAATTAACAATCTACTGCATATCTAATTCCAAGAAGAGTATATAGGAAGTTCCCAACTTTATGAGCTAATTTGTTCCTGGAGTGGGCTCACAATGTAATAACTCATAAACAGAGGTCAATTTCCCATTGATATAATAACATAACCGGGAGTTCCATTTTCGACAATGAAATATGATCATAATAAAATTAAATATCAACAAAATCAATAACATATGATTAAATAATGATTTATTTAACTAAATATATAAAAATATAGCCTTTAAAATCAAGAAAATTATGATAATAAAGAAATTATTTATTTCATACAAATATTAAAGAACTTTTATTCTTTGCCATTATCATCAACAAATGATTAGATAATCATTTATATAGTGAATAATGCCTTATGAATAACTTAGGAATGAAAGTTATTTATATAATGTAGCAATGAAACAATGGCTGCTACTGCTTCTCAGTCCAACAACTTGACGGTTTTAAATGTCTTTTTATGAATGTTTAGCATTTATTTATTGCAATTAATGTTCATATTTTTGATTTTTTTGATACTTCATATTTGTAAAAAACTTATAAATCCAGAAACTCGTATAAATTGGGAACTTCCTGTATCAAATATAATATTTTTGAAATTATTGGATTATCATTAGATTTTAATCTTGTTCTTCTGCATTTATTTAGCTGAATAAATGACAGCATAATTGTAGTTAACAAAACTTTAATGCTTTTATTATATGATTTCTGCAGTTCTCATCTGGAAAAAATTCACAAGTAGTAATTCAAAATAAAAGGTTATTTCATAGAGGATCTCCAAGATATATTTTGGACGTATTCAACAAATGCATGTCCTCTCATCAATTATCTTTCTAAAAATTTGCATATCTATAAAATTAATTACAATATAAATACAGTCAATATAACAATATATAAAAATAATTCATATGATACAAAAATAGTAGGGGCCTATATTTATTTAAAAAAAAATTAATTTAAGGATTTTAAACTTAAAAATATAAAATCCTTAAATTTCTTATTTCTTAAGTTTTGATAGTAATCTTTATAGCTGTTGATAGCATTTAACGTTAAAAGAATTGCTTTTTCTTAAGTAATCATGATTACAACATATTGATGATCCGGATGTAATTTTGTCAATTTCTACTCCACTATTTAAATTTTTCGTTCTGTATTATGTATTTTCACATGTGTTTTTTAAATTTCTTCTTTTATAAAATATTTTTTATTTATGCAAAATAAATGTTTTCTTAAAAGAAACAAAACTGTAATATTATTTATGAATTAATACTACTGTAAAAAATTTAATCAGGAATGACATTTTTGGAGATTATTATTTCATACTTATCTTTTGTAAGAATCAATGTAAATTATAAATTACCATTACTATTACAATTATATAAGCTTATAATTAATGTATTAATATAATGTGTAATTGAATACAATAATATATATGCAAAAATTTGTATTATCGTATTCAATTTGTAAATATATGTCTACTACTGCTATTCCCTGTTTAAATATCTAGAAGAAACGAACATTATTATATATATGTTTGTAGCGACTAACGATAACGATGCCAGTGAAATTTGTGTCTGAAAATAACACTGGCGTAACCACAAGAAGTTAGAATCTCCGATGTTCTGTGCATGTTAAGCATTTAAAAAATTTCAAGTATTCGATTTTGGAACCTGAAGATGGCGACGAGCCGAAAACGTTAGTCCAAGAATTGGAATGAAAACTAAAAGTAAGTTTTTCCCATACTACAAAAAGTGCTAGTTTTTCAAGTGTATAGAAGATAATTCAATTTGTATTTTAAATACAGTAGTCTTCTAAAACTGCACAAACAAATAAAATTATGAATAAAGCAGAACATTAAATATTAAACAGATTCTATATCATCAAACTAAAAAATTTGTTCATTTAAAATTGCAGAATAAGATTATTCATTTGCAATGCTATTATATTTCCATTTTATATCTTCAATTAAAATATAAAAAAATTAAACAAGTTTTCCAAAAGAATACACTGCAGTACAATAATATTGTATTTGAAAATATTTTTGAAATAAAAAGTTAAACAACAGAAAAATAATTGCTTAACAAATGAATTTATATCATTTATAATTGCTTTTACCTAATTAGATTTATATATAAGATTTTATAACAGTTTAAATTATAAAATGTTGATAATGTTTTAAATATTTCATATTTTACATTCAATATTCATTAAACATCTGATTATATATTCTACTCTGTTGTTTTGTAATTTATATTGATTTGTATAGCAGCTGAGAACAAAATCAATAATTTTGAAATATTACTGCTGATCTATGGTTACTTATAGGATTCTAGTATTGAATCCTATAAGTAATCATAGATTTACTTAATTTTGTATTATGAAATCAGAAATAAATGAAACTTAATAATTTTCACTTAAAATCAAATATACCAAGAAAAATTAAAAAAGCTAAAACTTGCAAGTAGTGCTATTTCCTGCAATTGCATTTTTCTTGCTAATCTGATACTTCTACATTTGATATATAGTATCAGATTTGCAATAACATCCTTGTAAATTATATATTTAGTTTAAATATATCTATATACATATAACCAATATAAGAGCTTGATTATTATAATGTCTTTAAAATTGCTGCTATAATATGTATGCAACTACTAATATGTAGAAATTTCAGATTATTAAGTCTTTGATGTGATATTATTAATAGATATACTATATTAATATAAAACTAACAAGTTTGTAAGTGCATACATAATATAATAATGGAGGCACATTTACAATATTCTAAAGAAGCTTAACAGCATAATTCTTCTGTAAGAATTATGCTGCTAATCATTTATGTTCTACATTGTAATGATATAAAAAGATTATCATTGTTATGTAACCAGCTGTTCAGATTCTGTAATATAACAATGAGTTCCAGCATATTTCATGCATAAAATTTTTATCTGAGCCATAGAATACAAATCCTCAGAACTGATTTCTATTGCAGAAACCATTATAATAATTCTATTTCAAGATCAAATTAGCTTGACTTCTAAAAGAATTTAAAAACTAAAATTTTGTAAAAAATCTGTTCAGTAGGATTTAAACATATACCCATGGCGTTACAGGAGATATACATATGAGGTTGATGAGATATGATATATACTGAAGGAGTGATATGACAACAACAGCATTTTTTGCAAGTATTAAAAATGTATATAAAAATGCCAAATCCAAACGAGTGTATGAATCTATTCAAGTAATTATTATCTGATTTAAATTTTTTCTATTTAAAACTTTTATTATTCTTTAACGTTTTTCTGACGACAGCTTTCAGAAATTATTAAAATACTACATAACTAACATTTTCATTTACAATTCAAAAAAATCTATTTAGCTTAAAATTTATTTTGGTAACTTTAATGTAGGGTACCATATCTAATTAATTTTCTATTATATTTCTGCTTATCTAACCAAAAGTCAAAATTTAATAAATAAAGCACAAAGACAGATTTATTTATTCATCAGTAACATTTTCAATTAAATTACTTATCACCATTAGCCAATTTTATTTAATAATCTTTAACATTATGTATATATAAAAACACTAAATTCTTAATATACAGAATATTTAAATATATAAATTAATTTAACTCAAAAAAATTCTTCATTCCAAAAGCATCCTTTTTGTTTCTGGTTCTTATATTTTTATATTTGTTAAAGACATATTACAATAAAGTGAAGTATAATAACAAATATTGAGTAGGCAATCCATAAATTTTTGGCATTTCTGATCTCTGACCACTCTAACTCATAGCCTTGGGATTCGAACTGAACTGAACTTTTCTGTATGTCAAAGTCTATTTGTATTTATAGATATAAAAAATATGTTAGGAAATCATTATGAAGAAATGCAGCAAAATAAAACTAATGTTAAAACATTAATTTTGCTTTGTAAAATTAGTTAACATTAGTTTTATTTTACTGCTTTTCTTTACATCTTTTATTAGCATTCTACTTCCTTTATACTTTTCATTTATTTTAATCTTTCCTTTTGCAAATTCATTCCAGGAAGAACAAGTTGAATAATTTTAACATAATTTTCTTTAGCAGGTATTGAATTGATCCATTTCACTAATAAATTTTCGGACAATACAATTTTTCTATTTAATGCTGCCAATATATTATCACTTTTATTTCGATAAGAAACTAAACAATATCCTCGTGGTTAACATTTTAAGAAATAAGATTTATGGAAAAGGAAGTCAAATTTCTTAATTATACCTTTTTTCTAACAGAAAATTTTAATATGATATTAAACAATCTGCTGTCCAAACTTCCAATCATCAGTTTCTCCAGATGAACTCAGATCTAACAATAATAGTATATTAGGTATTTTTAAATATACAAGCAGCAATTTCATTTAATCTTCCTAAACATTACTATCAATTACTACCATTAGAAGTTATAAGATGGAAAATAGTGCTTAAATGACTTTTTGTTCCTTTTTAAATTACTGTTTTTTTTAATCTCATGAGAGAATATTGAATTAAAATTTGCATTTTATTTAGTTTGGTACAAACAATTAAACTAATTATTCATTACCCTCAAATAATTTAAAGACAATATTATAAAATATACTCCAATTCCAGATTTTTCCATTTGAAAGCAGAACTATAAACAGCATAAACCTGCAATAATAATCGAATGATAATGAATCAGATTTATAACAGAATGCTTGAGAGTATAGGTCATTCTTAATATATTATTTACTTAGACTGTGATACAATCAATAAACCTTGTGATCAATCAATGCAATTGACATGTATACAAGTCCATAAACAATGATTGATATATTAACAATGTCCATTTTGGGTCTGATTCTTTTGGTTTTGTATAGATTAATTTTAATATGATATATTATGCTAAAATAATGGCAATCAGAATGATATGAACTGAACTCTATTGTAAATAACAGACAATTTGTATTTTTATTCAAATAAATATGGTCATATTTATAATATCTGGACTCTCTTGATTTAGTCATGATCATAGGCGTTTTTAATAAATATAAGTTAACACATTCTGATGATGATTTGTTTGGAGATTTTAACACATTCTGATGATGATTCAGTTATATATGCGAGAATCAATATTCTTAACATCCTGTACTAGTTTGATAGTATATAGGAATAGATTCCCAAATTACAGAGTTTCGATTCTAGTTTGATAGTATAAAAGAGTAGGTTCCCAAATAATAGAGTTTCAATTTATGTGATTTCAGAGATAAATGGATGCTTAAATCTCTTTACTTTTGTTGTTTTTCCATAAAATGTGAATGAAAAGTTTCTTAAACAATTTACTTTTTTGCAAAAATATTATTGATGACCTTAAATTTTTTTTCAACAGAATGGTGAAATGAAATTCATGAGCAAGCTTTAAGCATAAAGCCTAAAATGCGTTCATAAATTTCGTTTGACATTCCATTTGTTAATACACCCCTTCCTGTATATTGAATTTGAGTATTATTGAACTTGTATGATTTTTGACTTCTGCATAAATTTTTTGAATAAATTGATCATATAAATTGGAGACCTACTGAATATAAAATTGCTTCCAAAATTTTTGATAAAAGGCAAATCAAAACATGAATGGCTATGGAAAGATCTAACTTTTCTGTGCATGTAAAATTTTTGGAAACTGATTCAATGGTTTGGATATAAAATGGAATCATCACAAGTCACAATAGATATTATAAAAATAATGTACAATACATGATGATGATAATGATAAACGTAGCTAATAATTAAAATAGCTATTCTGTTAAACATTTACATTATTAATTTATTTAACTTCTTCTTATGTTTGAGAAATTAACTCTCAAAATAACAGTTGTTTATTCTGAATCCATTAATCTGTTCATTGTATAATCAAATATTTAATTACACAACAGAATAAACCAACCAAAGATAAGAATAATATGATATTGTGATAACTTAATTTCTCTTTAAGACTGCCCAATACCAAAATTTTATCATCATTGGAAATTATTTCTATCAATTTTTGTGTGTCACATGTTGATAAAAGTTAAGAAATTGTTTGTTGAAAACCTATATTCGGTACTTCATAAAGATTTACATATATAATTTATACAAATTTAATCAGATAAAATTTAAAAATAAATAAAATATGACATTTAATTTCCTTTTCAAACCGTAATCATACAATGATATTGCCTATCATTTATTAAAAAGAAAAAATATTACTAGATATTAATCTAATTTTATATTCATAAAAAGTATTATTGCATCACAGAAAGCATGGATATATTATTTTTGACATTTAATTACTATTTTGAAACATTAATTGAAATTTTAAATATAGATTGCATTCTAATAAATTAAAAAATTAAAAAATTTGTTCTTAACAATCTGATGCTTTCAAGGTTTATTAATATTAATAAACATTTAATGTTAGACTACATTATGTAAATGAGAATTTATTTTTTGTAACTCTTCCACAACAATAAACAAATTGATAAAGTTTAAATATATCCAAACAGATTGTATAAAACAGTGTTTTATATTAATAATGAAACAACGTGACCTCCATACTAATTTTAGATCATAATTACAAGTGCAGCAAGTAAAGTTTTTTGTGTTTATTCAGATATTAAATTTTGTCTATCATATATTTTGTGGTATTTAATTTATTAAACCTGTTTTCAATTTTGGTATAAAAAGCAAAAAAAAACTTTAATCATCATGATCAATTACTTTTAATATATTTAAATTTGTTTCTACAGGGGTAATAAATGTAAAATGATTCTATGCATTGGAGTTGTTTATATTTAAGAAGGAAATAACTCCTTTATCATATTATAATCAAATTAATTACTGTAACCAAAATATATACTGTATATATATATATATTTTTTTTTTCTGTCAAGTTAAGCTATTATTCATTAAACCAGAACTATTTTGTAACATTCATCCTTCAAAAACAACCTAGAAAGGAACTTGTTCCCCTTTTCCTACCGCTACGTTTGTCAAAAATAAAGTTTTTACAACTAAAACCAGGTCAAAATATCGAGAAGCGAAAATAATTTCGTAGCGAAGGAGTTGAGTGTTGTCTTTTTTTTATTTTCAGCCACATCAATCGTCGAAAGACATAACTGTTAAACATCACGACTGGCTTCTTTAAAGATTCAAGGTCTCGATGGTAATATATAGGAAAAAAAAACAAGGAACCAGATTAACATCTTACCCGTTAGGATGACTCTTCATCGATGACAAATTTTGAAATTTATGTATGGATACAATACACTTAACAACAGTAAAAAATAATAAACGGACAAGTGCCACGTTTACAATCTCTACGCGAACTTAAATCTTTGAACTCTGAACCGGAAGGAATCGATAGAGTAGACATTATTGAATATTCTCGGTGTTACTTTACATATCCTTTTGTAAGAGAACTCGAATCGATATACGCTTCACACATCGGTCACTCCTCCTGCATCAACAAACCTCTTTCACAACTGATCCTCGAAAAACAAACGTTTGACGTCTGACGTCACGACTTTCAATCCCGCTAGTCGTCACATCCGGTATGGCTAAACAAGGAACGCTATTGGTTAGAAACCAGTTTCGATCGCCATTACGCAATCGTCATGCAACACAAATTATCTTCGCACACATTGTATAACGAATGCGTGCAGCGCGGTACAATCACTAAATTGCTCAAAACGTCAAAATATTGATAATCGAATCTAGTTTAATTCGATATTTTGCTACCATCCGGTATCGCCGTTTTCCAATTTATTTTAATCGTTAGCGAGTATCGAGAGAAGAAAATCGGTTTTCGCGGGCGGAAAAAAAACGCGCATCAATCACTAAAACGTCTGCCACTAGGAAATTACGCTTAGTCATCCCGATTTTCCATATTTGTAATGCCGATTGGGCGTACGGCATTTTAGATTTTTTTTATTTTTTCTGTTTTTGCTCGTAAAAAGCTCGTTTTATGTCGTCCGAGATAATTCTCGATATTTTTAGAACCGGTACGGTAGTGTGCGTTTAAGTGGCGCATAAAAAAAAAAACTTATCACGAACTTTAACGTTGCTGTTAGCGAAGATCCGGCCAACTGACCTTGGTAATTCGTGAAGCTTCACGAATTTAATTAAGTGTAGAACAGATAAAGAAGCGAGACGTCTGCCAACTGTTTTTAGACATTTTCTATAAAAAAAAGAATCGAATTAAAAAAAAAGGTGAAAACTTTATTATTACTTTTTAATTGCCATAGATCGATCGATAAAGTTTCTATTTTAAAAATTCCTGCGAAGGTAAATCAAGTAGCATAACTGTGTCAATGAAAATCGCCAAAATATTTCAAGGTGAGCGTATGCTATTATTATCGCCTTATATCGAAGAAATTGTCGTTTTAGAGGTCTGTCAAGCGTAAATTTGTCTAAAAAAATAATTTTTTCTCACTAAACTCGTTCATTTTTGAACGTTAGTTACCATGGTAAAGCATCGCTGCTCGCTAAATGCCGCATGGCGTGTTGGTTCCAATGAAGTATCCAAAATTGGAGAAGAGGGCAATTTTAAAGATATAGAACTTTGCAAAACGGATGTAGGTCTGTACAATAGCTTGGTAACAGCAATAAATTCTTTATTACGAGACAAAGAAATTGGGTTACATTTAAATAAGCAGTAGCTAGTCCGTATATGGAAACTCGGTTTATGCAAAAAATCCAGTTGTATACAATCGGAAGATCAGCGCCGTTTAAGCGAATTTTTACTTTCTAGGTCACGCGGATGTAAAGATGACATTCGGCATAAGCGGTGACACCAACTAACACCAAAATTTACGCCTTTTTTTCTAACCAGTTTTCGCTACCAACTCTTCCACGTCGAGAAACAAGAAAAAAATGGCTGCTAGTATCGATTTCAGTTTTATATTATCTGGATATCTCGGGTTTAAGCAAACACTCGAAAATAACTGCGAAGAACAATTCGACATTGCGTTACGTGTATCTTAATAATTAAAATTCATACGTGACTATTTTTAACATAAAATTGTCATCGTACTATCGAAGCGTTACTGTATATGTAACCATTAACAAGCTCTTTCTTGCTGATGTTTTACGCTTTACGTGATAATATTTTCTATGCTAAAAAATTAGTCCAAAACAAAAGTTGGGGCAATGGCATTGTTTCGTGTTAACCGAGGTAAAATCTTCAAGTTCAGTTTGATAATTAATGGTATAGAATTGGGTTATAATAATAATAATCAGTTGTTATACAAATTGCATATGCGTATCGCAAATTTAAAAGCTGTTAACGTTCTTCTTTAATTAGTTATTGAACTGCTTTACTTTTTTTTTTTTTTTTTTTGCTTTTTTATACTTAAGATTGTTCTAATTATCAACCATTTTTTTTATCGAAGAAAGGTATCAAAAATGTCAAATTTTGGCCCTTTCTGTGATGTTTTCGTGAATGAAAGTCGATTTAATGCATCGAATCGCTTCTATCAATAAAATTACAGATTCGAGCAAAACGATGTCAACTTAGCGCACAGATTTCCAAATTGCCTTGCCATTTTTTAAAGTTTAAGAGTGAGATAACGGAAGTTATAGTTGAGTTAATGGAAGATGAATTTATTACTTCACATCCGAGAATCGAAACGAAGATGAGGAGTTCAATGTCCACGTTGTTGGACTTTCAGATCAATAACCGCGCTGTATAAACAAATCACCTTATATTTCTCAATTAGCGAACAACATAACGCGCCAATTTTGCTGCGTTATGTTGTCCGACATTTCGACAAGATCCAATGTAACGTTAACAACACAATAACTGGCGAAATGCCCCAATTCCGTTTGCATCTTAACCATCTATTAGCCTCAATTTAAACAAAGTTATTGGAATAAATCGCTTTTAATAAATAGTTAATGAAAAGAAAAACTTTTTCTAAAATATGATAGATGTATAATGTGAAAATTTATTTAAAAATTGATTTTTTTTTTTAATTATTTAATTTGGAAACTTTACCAGTGGTATAAATAATACTTTTTATGCTCTCAATGAATTCTAGGGAGCATTTAACAGCATTTAATGCATCTTATAGGTTTTTTTCCCTATAAAAAATGTTATTTTATTGTTCAAAGCCATTGAATAGGAACAGTTATAATATTTTTATGCTCTCAAGTATTCTAGGGAGCATTTAATGCATCTTACAGATTTTTTCCATATAAAAAATGTTATTTTACTGTTCAAAGCCATTGAACAGGAACAGTTATAAATAATACTTTTATGCTCTCAAGTATTCTAGGGAGCATTTAATGCATCTTATAGATTTTTTCCCCTATAAAAAATGTTATTTTACTGTTCAAGGCCATTGAACAGGAACAGTTATATCAATAAATAATACTTTTATACTCTCAAGTATTCCAGGGAGCATTTAATGCATCTTATAGATTTTTTCCCCTATAAAAAAATGTTATTTTGCTGTTCAAAGCCATTAAACAGGAACAGTTATATCAATAAATAATACTTTTATACTTTCAAGTATTCCAGGGAGCATTTAATGCATCTTATAGATTTTTCCCCTATAAAAAAAAATGTTATTTTACTGTTCAAAGCCATTGAACAGTAACATAACATACACTACTTTTTCTAAAAGTTTTTAAGCAGTTTGATACTGTTAACAAAAATAGCATATATGTGAATGGCAGCCTTCTTTGTAGAAAGCACTTAATAGTCTAAATGTTAATATTTTAGTGTTTGTGATATAAACACTGTATAATTAAATAAAATTATATAAATATTAATCAGTTAAATTCTTGTATATATACTGATGCACATAAATTGCCTTAATATTATATTATATTTAAAAAAAATAAAAGTTTTTATAAAATGTACAAACTTTACCAAGAACTGTATGCAGCTTTCACACATCTCAACTGACTTGTGAGCCTCAAAAAATAATTTTAAGATTAATAAGATCTCCATGTTGTTGCCTATGTATCTCATTAAAAAGTTTTGAACTAGTTTGTAGATTTTCATGAAATTTAATAACGATGTTCTATCATCACGACTCGTTATTCGACCTTTTAAAAATGGCGGTCATTCAAACTTTGAGATACTCTCTTAACATTTCTTAATTATTGGAAATTTTATGATACAGCAGGAAACTCAATTGCTATAGATGATCTTCAGGATATATCAAATTATCTGCATTCTGTTTTTTTTTTTTTTTTCAAAAATATGCTGCTGAAGAACCATAACTACAAAATAAACAGTGAAACTTTGAGGAATGGTGGCAAATTCAAAATGTACGTAAGTTCGAAGCACCGTAAGTCGAGGAGCCATAACTCGGGTACAATACTGTATAATATAAATAAATAATCAAATCTATATAACAACAGTTATCAATTAGCAACATGACAGGAATAAAACATAAGAAATTGTCATCAGGAAATTTCCTTCTAGATCTGCCATTGCTCCTCATCAAACATCAGTTATAGAAGAACTAAATGTATTCAAAGTACTTAAATACATTCCTTACAATAAAATTGATTGCAATTAAATCAAAATTTTATAACATTAAATTTAGTTGATCTGTTGTTTAGTTGGCAGCACAGCGTAAACATTGAAAAATTGTTCACGATCTTTTTGGAAGAAGTCACCAGCAGTTCTGGTAATTCTTTCCTGTTAGACACGCGTGACGCGATTATTAAGTGCGCTATATATTTACGCATCATCTAATGAATATCTGAATGACGATATAATATATTCAGCACTGTTCCAGGTAAAAAAAAAACCATGTAACGTATTCACCAGTTTATAGAGGCTATTCGAGCCGTCGCAACAACGTCAATCGCCTAGATCGAGTTGACTCATAATCATTATAATTGATTTTCAAACATAAATAAGAAGCCCGATATTATATCAGATATCGATTGAATGATTAACGATCAAATCAATCTTTTTAACATAATCATAACTTAATTATCAGATGTCTACCAGGAAGGCGACGCGACGCGACGCATGCAGCGTCATACATTATTAGCTTTTTAACAATTTAAGCTATTTTATGATTATCTACGTTAAGTAAATTGTTAAATTTTAATATTTATAGTTATTAAAGACTTTATACTATACAGAATTCTATTTTAGATCATTCTTACCGATCTAAATGTCATAAACGGATTCAAAATTGAACTTGCTCTTACAGAAGCTGTTGAAATATTTTCGACAATTTTTGACTCTTCAAAATTTAACTTTCTTGATTGATATACTTTAAACTTATATATTATCCTATCGACGTAGGTATTAGTAGTACTGTATAGACTATGACCTGAAAACAATGGCAGTATACACGGTATAAGAAGTACAGTATGTGTTTAATTTTCCCTGTTTATTCTCATAATTTTACAATGTTTACAATTGCCAGGCAAAACGTGGATTATTTTCTTCTCGAATATCCTATTTTTAGCCATTATTTGCTATTTTACCATTTATTAACTCGTCAAACATATCGCCAGGTACAGGTAAGCCAACTAATTAATCCAAAGGTTTCTTGACATTATCAAGTATTGCACATTTAATGAAACCTATAAATAAGTTTAGATAACAATGTGTACTTTTATCGAAAAAAAAAAAAAATTAAATAGACAACGGATAACGAATATCGAACATCAAATTCTCGACGTCTCTAGATAAATTTTGCGCTTGAAAAGCATTTTTTTCCTGTAAATATCCGTAATTTGGTGCTAGAACCTACTAGGCTATTCGAGCCATCGCAACAGCGTCAATCACCTAGATCGAGTTAACTGATTCATAGCATTTCTATCGTTATAATTGATTTTCAAACAAAAATAGGAGACCCGATATTATTTGAGATACTAATTAAACCATTAATGACTAAATCAATTTTCTAACATAATCATAACGTAATCATCAGACCACGTTGTCTACCAGGAAGGCGACGCGACGCGACGCATGCAGTTATTTACCCATTGTTTATATGTGCTATATGTATACATAATATTCATAATTTGGTGCTAAAACCTATGAAGCGATTCCACTCGACATGTTTTTGGGAGAAAAATAAAGTATTATCGGACCATGTTTTCTATCGAGAAGGCGACGCGATGCGACGCGTGCAGCTATTTACCCATTGCTTAATGGGTTATATGTATACATAATATTCGTAATTTGGTGCTAAAACCTATGAAGCGATTCCATTCGACATGTTTTCGGGAGAAAATAAAGTATTTTCAAACACAACAATCTCAAAACTGTCAAAAAACCGGCTAGCTCTTCCCAAGCGCTATAAAATGATTATCGTGTCAGTACACAAACAATTAACTCGATACAGACCTAAATAGCAATCGAAATTCAATAAATAATACAAAACTGGGTCGATATAATAAAATAAACACAGTTTTAAATTTTTTTTTTGTTTTCTGACTCGAAATGGGTTAAGCGTAGGAGTAGAAAGAGCTTGAACACATAATTTAAAAAAAAAAAACTTAAATAATTTATAATATAAAAAATAATTATAGGCTGTTAAACAATGGAGTATAACCAGCTGTTTAAAGTTCAAGTTCCTTCGAAAGACGTTATCGATAGCATCATCGGATGATGATTTTATTTACTGGCGTTAATAAAAATATATATATATATTTATTTATTCGTGTTTACACCTGTAATTTTATACGTTACTTTCGTTTTCTTGCACGTACTGAATTAATCTGACAAGTTTTTGTTACAGAAAAGTGAGAGTGACAATCACATGTCCAGGTATATTTTCTGTTACAGCGCGTCGCGTCGCGTTGGTAACAGAAGTGCGAGCGAGAAAACTGCAAATCGACGATTCTTTCAGATAATAAAAAAAAGTAATTGGTGAAGTGACTAGGCATTTTATTAAACGTTATATCGTAAAATTTTCTCTCTCTCTTCTTTCTTTTTTTTTATCAGAATTGTCTAAAACTTGGGCAAGCAGCCAAGTCGAACGAGTTGATACCAGCTTTGATTAATGCGTTTCTAGTTACCACTTCGATAAATTATGTCCGTTTGCAAAATTCATAATTCATCAGAGTTTAATAGACACGTCAGGATCCATTCAGTAAAATAATAATAAATAAATAAATAAAAAATTACGAAAATTTACACCAGTTTAACAGATGTTCTGTTAACTAACCGTGCCAAATTGGAAAGTGATGAACGGTTAGATCACCGCGACGATAAATCTCTTAATTAATTAATGAATATTTAGATTACGATTAGTTAAAATGAATACAAGGATAATTAGTCGATTAGGAATTAATATTTATGATAATTCCCGCGTATCGAGTGTAGAACGATAACATCATTAAATAGGTCTAACGTAGGCTGTTATAGTTGCTAGAATTATTAAATCTGTATGCTGAGAGAATGACCTACTCTGCATTATTTTATTAATCAGTTCAAGGATTATTAATCGTTTTTAAACTGGGGAGTTATATTTGAAAGCATTCGATTCTGCTTTTTTTATTAGTAACGATTGATGCAAAGTAAATACGATTAGAGTTCCTAGCATAAAAGATTGTACTGCATTAAAATGACCATTTATTATTATTTATGCT
>WUQG02411250.1:0-41958 GCA_011317285.2 Androctonus mauritanicus
TTTAGGCACTTTCATATTTCTAGAAAATAAAATAAAATATGAATAAAAAACGCGCTAAATCTTAAGGCCCCTATACAAGCTCCGACCAGACCACTGGACCATCGGGCAGACCTGCTGTTGGGTAAAGGGATGGACAGTGTGTAGGCTTGTCGGCAGACAAATATGGAAGTCTTAAGACTTTTAAGTAATTTCAAAAATATGTCCTGGGTTGGACCCAAAAAAATATGGTAAGCCTATATACACATCATCATAAATATATCTAAAATTATAAGAATCAGACACAAAAAAGGACACTTTCCATATATTTTATCATTGGGTCAGGGACTTGAACCCATTCAATTGCATTGACCAATCAAAGAATTTACAGATTTCATCACACTTATTTCATCACAGATTTCATCACACAAGGGGTCATAAGTTGTGGAATACTTTTAATTCTGTAGTTTGTTTGGGAATCTGAAATGATTAGCCCTTTTAATTACTATATATTGTCATGGTACAATTAAGTTTATACACACACACACACACACACACACCTATGTTTTATTTAATGCAATTAAAAACATCTATTCTATAACAAGATTTTTACATTGTAATGGCGATTAATATTAGTTAATTGACTTAAAAATATATTATAAAATGGTAAATTTTTGTGAAATTTTTATTAAATTTATCACAAAGTCATAAAAAAAATTGATGAAATTTATTTGCTGTATTTTCATTTTTAAAAGTTTTAATAAGGTTAAAAGAAATTTCAAAATTCAAAAGAAAGTATTCTATAGCTTACTTAATGCAAATTACAATAGAATGCAATACTTAATACAAAATGTTAAAAGCATAAGTTTTCAAAACAATTCAGAATTCATACATTAGTTATTAAGTAGTCAATGTTTCTCAAATAATTAAGATCTTCAAAAGAATATTTAAGAAAAAGATTTGTTTAAAGAACAAAGTTTCTTTAGGAAAATTATGGATGACAATTCAGTATTTTCTAGTCAAATTTTTAGATATATAGGCAGATGGTAGTAACTATTATCTCAATAGAATTGGATATTCTATAATCAAATATGTCAAGATAATATAACAGATTTTCTCTAGGCATTTTTTTTAATGCCTTCAAGAGAGCAAATTAAGAGGTTTGCAATATCTTCAAACTTACAATTCCAATTCGGAATAATATTAGATGTCATTTGAGTAAGAATTAATTAATCAAACTGTTTATTTTTCTTTAATTTCCCACACAATTAAAATAGTGATAAAAGAAATGACTACAGTAAATTTATTAAATAAAACATAAAATAATTTAAAGAATAAACATGGGAGCATCCATAAACTATGTCACTTATTAGAGGAAGAGGAGATAATAAATTTATGACAATAAATAACGTAATGAAGGAAGAGTCATGCAAATTGTGACATTATATAGTAAAAATGATTAGAGTTTTACATTTCTATGATTAAAAATATAAAATATTTATGCTTAATTGTTAGAAAAATAAAGATTAATATAATGCTATATATTTGGAGAAACATTTATAATAAAATGTAGGACACACAGCTTCCAATACATTTATATCTAGTTGTTTAATGATTTATTTGGAAGTTAAGAATATATGTAAAGAAGTACCAGTGTAAAAAATTCTTATTTTCTATTATTTTAATTATATTTTTATATAAAATCAGAGAAAACATTTTTTATGTAGATGGGGAGTGGTTTTCAGTATTGTGATGACACAATCAGGTGTTAAGCTTGGTGTGATGAAAAATGATGACAGATTGAATAGAAGTCAAGATATTTGAAATAGCATGATATAGTTTATGAATGCTCTTCTGAGAACAGCTTTAAGCTTATTATAAAGTTAAATACTGATAAACAGCATTTATATAGTATGTTGAATACATTTACAATCTTCTTGTTAAAAAATGGATTCAATAGCTATATTAAAAACTTATTATTGACAATAGTGTTTTTATTTACTTACAATACTGATATATTTGTTTATAACATTTTTATCCAAATGTTTATGTTTCTGTATAATTTAATATAAACTTCATATGACTGATTAGATATTTAAATCATTAATTTTAGCTCAATATTGCAATAATATAATATCAAGATTTTTATATTAGAAGAAAGACGACTGTTTATGTATCAAAATTTTTCAATGCTTGTCCTAATTTTTTCTTTTAATATTTCAATATAATCAATTTTCTAGTCAAATATCAGAAATTGCTTTTCCTAAATCAATATGAGTCAAGATGTTCTTTAACAGTAAGTATGAATAAAACATTTATATTATTTTATAATACATAACATTATGTATATCTAAATCCAACTAATACTGATTGATATTCTCCAAGTTTAAGCTAAAAAGCAATATATTTAAATATTTGGCTATATAATATAAATAATGACATTTTAAAATAATTTTAAAATACAATTAAGTATCCTCAAGATAATTTGCTGCAAGATGACTATGAAAGGATCTAGACATTGGCTAAAGTATTAATTTTAGAGATAGCTGGTTAGAGAATACACATCATTAGTGATTTTAGTAGGTGCCAAAAAATTATCAGAACATTACAATTTTGAACATAAAGTATATTTTTGTCTAAAGAAATGAAAATTACTTTTTATTTAAAATTTAAATTAATTAAAAAATATAAAACACAAACTTCAGTTCTAATCAAATATTTGACATACAGATGGTTTATTATATCATCTACAAATACTTTTTTGGTATACAGTAGAATATAATGGAATACACTCAATTTGAAACTGATTGTATTTTATTCTATTCTACTGTTTTTTGAAATAACAATATCTTTATACAAAAACAAAGCTGAAATTTTTTAAACTGAAAATATTTTTCTGATGTTTTATATTAAATAAATACAAATAATCTAAAGCGACCAAATTTACCCCTAACATATTAATTTATATTTAAATTAAGAATAAATTTGGTTTCTTTAAATTATTTGATTAGTATCTCCCTAATTAAACTGATTTATGTTATGTTAAATAAATACTATATTATTATTGAAAAAGTGCATGTAAATATGTGTGCTTTTGAAATATGGTAGTTAAAATTTTGTGTAATTATTTATATGATTTATTATTATGTTTATTAAATTTACAATATATATAATCTAAATTATTCATTTTTTGTTAGTTTAGTAATTATGAAATAAATTCATTTTGTGTAATGGAATCTATTGTTATGGAGATAACATACAAAAATTAAAATTTAATATAATATTTTTTGCAAAATAATAATATCTTCAAATATGTATTTTAACAGCAAAAAAACAATTGATTCAATTATTTAACTAATCTCAATTTCTGCATATTAAAAATCTCATCTCATTATTGAACTGTTTTAAAAATGCCGACAGTATTTTTTATATTACAATTTAAGATAAAGTTTGAATATCCAAACAATTGCAATTTCTGAAAAAAAAATATAATATTTATTTAACTTAAAAGTCTACATAAAATTATATATAGATCTATAATTTATTTAACTTCCTTAAAATTATTAAAAAAAGCAGTAATTTTTACTTTCTAAGAAATTATTTTAATAATTTTATTTCAATAAAATTATGTTAACATATCAAGAATGACCTCAGTCAACTATTTGAATTATTGATATTTTCAGTATATATGGTATTTGTATATTTAATGAATTGAATATAGGAACTATTTTCAAATAATTTTTTTTAAAATACAAATGATAATTTTTTTGTTATCTATATTGATATTTTTATCATTAAGAAAAGTTATTTTTCAATTTTTCAAGAACTTATATAGTACTTTGAAACTTGATAAGCAATAAAATTTCAGCACAACATTTAATATAATTACAAAAAAATTTAATATTTTTATATGATATTAAATATGAAAATTTTTCAAAGAACTTTGATAAGGTCAGAGCATTCCCTAAAATATAAAATCTCACATATTGACTTATATATATAAATATTAGCTAAGCTATCTTTGACTATTTTATTTTATATAGCATTTGTTTTCAATTATGAAATTTAAATACTGTATATTCAATAATGTTGGAATACTACCAAATTTTATAAAAGTCAAAAAGTATAGATATATGTATCTTGTTAATATTCCAATTTTACTGAAGTATATACTTGTCAAACCTCTACATATAAAGAATTTTTTTTTTGATGTTATCAATAAAAACTATATTCATGAAATACACCATACAGTATATATGTTAAAAACTATAAAAATTTTATATAATTTTTAATATAATGCAATTAAAATTATTATTATTAATTATTATTGATTATAATTAATATATTTTCCATATCAAAAAAACAAAAAACTGAAAATAGTATTAAAAGATATTAATAGAACACACTACATGACACAATAACATAATTAAGATAAGATATTTTTATCATTTAGAAAAATTGATTTTGAACTAGTTTATATATTTTAAGAACTTAAGTTCTATAAAACATAACATAGTCTGAAATTAATATTTTGAAACTGGAATGACATTAAAATTCTAATTACTGTGATCTTTAAAATATGAAATAATGAATTTGATATAGTATTTTATAATAATTTCTTTATGAAACACATCAGTTGCTCAGAAAGTGAAAAAAAATTCATAGGCTATAATACAAAATTGTATTTAAAAAAAAAAAAAAGTGATAATGATAATTCAAAAAAATTTTCATTTTTTAAAATTAATGTTACTATTGTTAACAAGGATATTTTTAATTAAAAATAGAAAAAGTAAAATAAAATAAATATATGAATATAAATTTTCCCAAAGAGATAACATTTTAAAAATTTTTCCTTTTAATTCTAATATTTAATTCAAATAATGTCCAAATTTAAGCAATGCAAAAGATTAATCTATATATATATATATAGATTCAAATTCTGCTTAATTTATTATTTAAAAAATATTATAAATTTGATTAATATATTCAACAACTTAACCAATTACCCAATTAATAATTTTCCAAAATACAGTAATTTAATAAGTAATTATAAAAATTTATTAATGTTTTATAGTAGAAATGATATATGATTTAAATGATCAGTGTATAAATCATTTTAAAAAGAAAAAATTTTATATACAGTATTTAAATAAATTGTTAACACAGTATTAGATATCTTTAATCAGAATAAAAACAAATTTTTAAATGAAATGATCCGTATTATACAAAAAACATTATTACTTTTCTTTTACAAGACAACGTAGATTAAATGACTGGACCAAATGATTTAAATTAATATAAAAACAGTAACTACCATAACAACAACAAATTGGTATTTATCATTTTTATTCAAGCAACAGATAGTTAATGTTTATACTATATTAAAAAAAATGGACATGTGTAGTGTTCTAACTGTTAAATTTAAATATTTCTTAATTAATATTTTAAAAATCGATATAGCTAATTAATAAAAGTTCTTCAATTCAACCATATTTTCCCCTAAGGCGTACACTATATAGATTATTCATTACGTTATAGTAATTAGGCCTAAACGAAGTACTTACCTTATACTTATCTTTCCAATTTATAATTTCACATTTTAACAAGTATATTTAAACATTATTACTTAATGACAACGAAATGATTCGTACTGTAACACTGGCAATATAACGGGAACGACTTTTTCTAATCGAACTAAACCATTGTTGCCATGACACTAACAAGCAACGACGGTAACTAGGCAACTAACCTGCCATCTAGTGTTGAAAATGATTAATTTAAACCTTTTTTTCATTTCTCTTTTTTGTTTTGGCGGTAACTTGATATCAATTGTTAAAAATTATTTTATAGGACATACCAGCTGTAGTTTTTTAAAATAAATTCTACAAATACTTCGTAATAAAGTCTTAAATGGCAAACAATTTAAGGAATTTAATCATATTCTTATTTTCAAAACAAAAAAAAATGTGGCATATTTAATTTAAAATGACATATAATAATATATTTTTAAATGTTACTATCAAGGTTAGCACTTTTAAATATACCTCTTAGAATTTCTTATAAATATAAAAACTTTGTGAGTATTATCAAAATATTCAAAATTTCTTACAATAGAATTTAAAAAATTTTAATTATACACAATATTTATAGAGTATAATAATAAAATTTTAATACGCAGAAAATTAACAAAATTGAATTTAAGTGCTGCCAGTTCGTTTGTAAACATTTTTTTTTTTCAGAAAAGGCTTTACATAAAATCTTCCGAATTTTATGGCTTCAGTTGTGCATAAAAATTTATGTTATTTTCAAATTAAATAATTTTTATATTAAACTCTTGAGTCAGCGATATACACAAAAAGTAAAAATAATTAATAAGTGGAAAAAAATTAATATTTTGTATACTGTAATGTTATATAAATAAAAAGATATATAGATAATATTTTTATTGTAATATTTTTCAGCTTTACGAATTTCCTCATCGATATGAAGAACTGAATGAATTTTCTTCTTTCATCCTTGATGTCATTTTTAACTTCCTGGTCTATTTTATTTTGACAGTAGCGGATATATCACATTTACATCACATGTGACGAAAGATGACGTCACATCACATGTGACATCATAAGTAGTAACATATGTCAATTTTTGGACAAGTAGAAGAATAAGTTCCGTTTGAAACTAAATTTTCAACTTTGTTTTTTCATTTATAAAAAGTTGTTTATCACTTCTGTTCACCAGAGAAAAATGCAAAAATTCCTCAAGATTTTGATTCCTGTTCAATTCAACCTACAGTTATCAACATAACTTTTTTGATTATTTAATTTTTATTGCTTAATAGCAATTATTCACGAAATATAATACAAGAGATTAAATTATTTAAATTCTAAAAAATAAATTCGATAGAAGTTTATGAAATTATTTCTTAAGCTGTTTCGCAATAACTGATGACCGATCCCTGTTCTTATACTAGGAGTCATATTTCAGTTCTAAAACATTTATATAAAAGAAAAAAAACTCCAAAAATGCACAGTGGTCATAAACTGTTTCGCTGAACATTTGATTTTATAAAAAAAAAAAAAAAAACTGAAGTTACTATTAATAACGATCAAGTTTTACACGTTACCATTCGAACATTCAAAAATATCTGTATGTAGATATGGAGGGATATGGAGAGTGTATGAAATTTTTAATGCATAAATTAATAAACACCATATACGATCACAATTTTAAATGTTTTATTAAAACACATATATATTATATAAATAATTTTACAATTTTTTCCTTCTATTTTTTATTTCACGATAGTTTTTTTCTCTGTCCCTTTAGCATTATAAAATTTATGAAAGCTGAACTGTGATATGAAGTGGAAAAAAAACTTTTTCTGTTGAACAATTTCGAGAACTGACATCGTTTCATTTTTGTTTACTATTTTTCTTCCTATCCCAAGACACTTAGAAGCGAGTAACTGAATTGATTTTTCTCGTTTTATTTAATATTTCTTTCTTTTCCGAGTGATTTCTAAATTGAGAGTTTCGAAACTTTTTACAAACTATTTTTTAGTAATTGATTAAATTCATGCAGTGAAGTTACAACCGAAAAGTTGAGCTGTTTTCGACTTTTTAAGTAATTGAAAACAGAAAACGATTTTTAAATTCGCGTAGGAATAAAAAACAATCGCTATTTTTCGTGCAGAAAATCTTCTATTTGATGCATATGATGAAAAATGTAACTATTTTCTTCCAAACAAATTTTATATAAAATTTAAAATATTCGTTTAATAATAATTTGTATAAACAATAGTTTAGCTTAGAAAATGCAGTGGATTATCAAAAATATGAGAACAAAATTAAGTTAAAATTTTCAATAGTTTACTAATTAATAATCATAAAAATTAAACTATAAAAAATGAAAAATAAATTAAATTCTAAAAGCTATTTTAGGCGTTTTAACGAATAAAATCCGAAAACAATTTGTCTGCTTGCTTATGAAATTCTATAGAATGAGATGATAATATGCAGAATATTATTAGATGATGTTATAAATAAAAATTTATCTTAGAAGAGAAAGTCTAAAAAGAATAGCATTTAGCATTATGAAAAATGCCAAAAATCGATCTGGAATTTCGTCGTTTTTTCTTATTTTGTATATAAATGGTGCGGCTCTAAAAGTATTTTATACCCATCTGTGCCACCATAATGATTAATATATGTTAAAATAATCATATGGTACATTATATTAAGATTCGTCGGCGTGACATAGGCACAAATTTGGAAATCTATAAAGACTCATGAAAGGGCAATCCGAAAACTTCTGAGGATCGATACTTATCAACAATTGATAGCTATACTTCTGCACGCATTTCGATTTTAAACCACAACTGCCTAATTTATTGCAAGCTTCTCCTTCGTTTCTGAAAAATATTGATTAATTTATTATTTCGATAATAATTTTATAGATATCAATATAAAAAAAAATAATAATAATAACAACTTACCTGCACGTCTCTAATTGAACTTTCTGTACGTAAGTTTCCGTTTGAACTATCAGATTCCATTTTCCTTTAATATCTTTAGAAAAACTGGGTTTAATATACTTCTGTTCTACTTCACAAAGTCTTCCGTTTTCACCGGAATAAGAACTCCACGACCAAGGATTGTAATTCTTTCTTTCTTTGCTCCTTCTGTTTATTAAATCTAGTTGATAATCGATTGTTTCGGGAGCTGCTTCTTCTTGATTATCAGGAACTTCCACGTAAAGTTTATTTAACAAGTTGCTACAGCGGTTAATCACATGCTGAATGTCAACACTGCAAAATAGGATAAAAGAGTTAAGAGTGAACAAATTTTTTTCTAATCACCTCTAGATAATAAACTAAACTTTATGACACAGTTTTATAAAAGTTATTGTGCTAGAAGCCTATATTTTAAATAGTAATGATAATAATGGAAAAAAATAACGATTTAAATGTTCTCTAACTCATTACGACAGTTCTATACAAGCAATGGCATATAACACAGTAATTTAGCGTCTATTGACCTATAAGATAAACCCGATAAGTCAATAAAGAAGTAAAAATTTTACCAGCACTTCTTTTGTTTTATATAAAATAAAGAAATGTCTGTTATCATCATAAACCAATAAACTGTTCGTTTAATTTATATAAACATCTTTTTTTTTATATTAACCAATACAATATAAACAAACTTGTTGTTCGAGAGTAAGATAGCAATCTTTTCCGTATTATGCACTTATTATTCTCATAATTATTATTAATAACGTTTAAAGCTGTTTTCTGTTAGACTGCTAGGTCAAACAACTCGTTAAAAAACGAATTATAGCATATTAAGCAAAATTATAGCAGCGTACCATCTGTCAAAACTCTAAATCGGGGATGCACAAATTGCGGCCCGCGGGCCGCATGTGGCCTTCCGTTGATTTGTTGCCGGGCCGCTTCACCATGTGTTATTTTAACAAGTCTTTCTATTTGTAGTTTTGAACAACGCATTTTCAAATAATATTTTTCTGATATGAAATTATTTTTACAGTGGTTCGATAATAATGTTTTTAAATAAGGAAAAAATAATAATCATATTTGTAATAATAAATATTTTTTTTAAAATTTTTACAAGTTTATTTATGTGTGTGAAATAGGTAATTAAAAAAAAATTGTACACGCTTACCAGGTCGCACAGCTACTTAATTAATGAAAATTTAGAATCAATCTTGCGTTTGGCTATTAAAAATGTCGAACCGAACATAAAAAAAAATGTTAAAAAACAATGCAATATCATGCGTCCAATTAAAAATTCTCTGTTTACTTTTGATTATGTTTCTTTGTAACATGTAATTAATAAACATGATACGATATATAACTTTTGTAGTTTTTTTGGTAGCTCTCCTATAAGCCACAGTGAATCTATGCGGATCTTGGTCTTAACAAATCTGTACATCCCTGCTCTAGATTAATCTTGAGAGTTATGGGGTTATTCAAACATACTTTTAAATAGAAAAACATTATGAATTACATAATCCCAAAAATAATGTCCTTTTTTATACTGTACTTTTTTCAAACATGTCTCAACTTGTCTAAACATGAATTTTTTTTAAAGCTTTCACAATGTTGGAAGAGTGTTATTGATTCAAATGGAGAATATATACTTGATTAAATTAGTAAGTGATTTATCCTTTCAAAACTTAATGCTAGAAACGGCAATAATTTTGGAATCACCTGATATTTTATTGAATTTACAATTTATAAACAAATAGTAAAAATGAAAAGCATAACATTTCTTCTGAATAATTATTCCTATTATTATTATTTTTAACAAGTTAATATATATAAATTTCATATTTTAGTATAATTAACATTTTCGAAATTATACTGATACTAACATAGACATCTGAATGTAGCAGATACTATAGAGCTATGGATGTCATAGATATGCATAGATGTTAATATGAAACTTTGGATGTAGTAAATATGCATGCATCTCTGAATATAGTAGATACTGACATATTCTGAATGTAGTAGTACTTTTGAATATAGAAGATATGTATTACGATTAAGTCAGTAGTTAGTTAAATCACGGAACTGTGATATCGCAAGTATATTTTAACTTCTATATTGGTAGAGATGCATCAGCCATTAGATTCATTAACGAGAGCACCAATTTGTGATGCAATCTCGAGTTATGTAACAAATTCTATTATTTTTCTTGAATAATTAAACGTAGCTGTTCCCCTTGATAATTCTAATGACTGCATCTGCACCTGTGTAGAAGTTAAAATAGGTTACAGCATTAAAAAAAAAATTATAACACTGCTTGTGTCATTTTTGAAGTGTCTATTATTATATCAAACTTATTGCTAAAATTTTTTATGAATTAATTTCTAACCGGTGATGATTTAAAGATCATTCATCAGAGAGAGATCTGAGTAAACGTATACGTTTCTTTTATAATATGGATATAATTTTTAATAAAAATACAAAACATTCGAGTACGGTTTATTGATATCCGGATAATAGGTCATATATTGAAACTGAAGTTTAAATTAAAAAAAAAAAAAATACCTGGGATAGTTTTCTTCGAGCTCACACCATCCTAGTTCTTCTTTCTTATCACAGTCAATTTCGAAGGTTTTGTTAAAATCTGATGAAGTTGGTATAATTTCTGCTTGATTAGAAGTAATATAAGATGACGATGACGGTACACTCACTAGACTACTGACAGCGTAAGGTTTCGGTTTCGGTGGGTTAATAGTACGTTTAGAATGTACTAAACTGACGTTACGAAGAGTCGAATTGGTATTGGAAATCAGATTGGGAACACGAACGGAAGTGAGAGGTACGAAACCAAATTCAAACTTAGGATTTTTGAGATTAGCTGGAAGACCGTTAACGTTGGAAATCTGTTCGTCGTTAACGTAGATTTCTTTCTGGATCGGATAATATTCTACCAGTCTTTGTTGAGGTGGTCTAAGATGACTTCTTTCGACATGTCGTACTATAGTCGGATAATCTGTGACATCTAATTCTAGACGAGATTTTACGCTTCTGGACGGTGGTATCCTTCTGTGTAGTGTTTCTAAATTTGCAGACGTGTGCAAGGAGTTAGAGGAACTGAAAATGAGCGGATTTCTCTGGTTAGCGGTTATCAAGCGGACGTGACTTAAAGGCGGAGGCAAAACAACTGGCTGAGGTACAGATGCCCCATTGGCTTCCAATATGGTGAAGATCATCAAGTAAAGCATTTTTATCTGAAAAATTCAATTTTTTTAATTTCAGAATGCAAAAATTACGCTCGTTTTCTGTAGCGAATGCCTGTTTGCATGCATCCAACATTTCACAATTTTGCAACAGGCAGTCATTTTTACAAGCCTTACAATGCTATACAGGCTAAGAAAACAGAATTAGGAACCATTTAATTGCTAAATTTCATACAAGAAAACTATTTGAGGAAAAAAAAATTGCACAAAAGTAGGCCTATGAGCGTCGTCCTGTTTGAACTTGGTTTTTTTTTTTTAAACCCAGACCTTCCTTAATTTAAACAGTGAAACCATTTTTATAATTCTAACTCCAATTACGTACGAATTCTACTTTATGAAACTTTTTCCTAAAATACAAAAAAAACTGCAAAAATTCTCGCAAAGTTATTAATTTAGCCGAAAAAACGGGATATAATTCAATAACAATTGCATT
Source organism: Androctonus mauritanicus (assembly GCA_011317285.2). Taxonomy (NCBI): domain Eukaryota; kingdom Metazoa; phylum Arthropoda; class Arachnida; order Scorpiones; family Buthidae; genus Androctonus; species Androctonus mauritanicus. The sequence continues at coordinate 12,176 of WUQG02411250.1, forward strand.
TTTAAAGCAAAAACGGCAGTAAAAATTAATTATTGTCAATAAATATTAAGGGAAAAAATAAATAAAAAAATATTATTATTATATATAACAAAGTTACGAGTTCTGGTCGTAATGGTTTCTGTTATTGTAACATCTCTTACCTCACTTGTTTGCGTTCAGCTGTTTAGTGACCTATCTTCAGAATACTTACTCGTCGACCTCGTCAGCGGGTGTGGCATTGAGTTAAGGTCTGGGACGATGACGTCAATACACCTACCTTCGGGCCAAAGGAAGTTATAGAGTGCAGGAAACGACCTAGTGCCCCACAGGTTTGGTCTTTAAAACGTAATCCAATTGGGCACGTAAACCAAACTGGAACATAAATTACGTTTTTAAAAATTTTCTCGTAATTTTTATAAACGAAAGTAAAATACAGGATAAATATATCATAAAATTGCGCTTTAAGTGAGAAGGAAAAAAAACCAGAAAATAAGCAAGTTTATAATCAAAATTTTTACCTTTTTTTAAGGTTAAGTATCTGATAAATTTGGGAGATAAAATCATTAATTTTGTAAAATTTAACAAATTTCGGAGGTCAACACGAGTCACAAGTATGTCACTGACCTCTTTATCAAACATTTGGTGACTTTCAAGTGGAAAACTTCATTGAACTATTAATTCTAGGTATGAATGGATTTTTTGATAGCATTTCCTGCTTTGTCTAGCGGTCGTTTATTTCTTTTATATTCTCAGGTGGCAGAGCATGATGATCTCATCATGCTCTGTCACCACCTGAGAATACAAAGCTGGAAAAAATCACAAAAGCGATCGTTCTACTTTGTATTATATCTTTGAAACATATAAACGATCCTCGCGGTTTTTTTTTTCCTTTTCTGATGAATATCTCTAGATATATCATTAACCGAAGATGCAATATTATTTTTTGTTGTTGCTTGTTGTTGTTTTGTATTCTATCTATAAATCGAATTTCGATATAAACAGGCAAACGAAACGATTAATAATACATTAATAAGAAAAAATTCGGCAAAACAGAACGTGATGAGCAACTTAACCGACGTTCATTCAAACGTTTTCGGAATTTATATCAACCGGATTGTTTCTTCAATTATTAATATTAATTTACTACCGACAAAAAGTGCAATCGCAAACGTAATCGGCATAAATATTAAATATTTATGGGTTTAATATGGTCTACTTTTATCTACCTATTCTGAATAGCATCCTTATTTGTATTTTTCTTTTTATGCGATTGCAACTCCGCTGTAAATTCTATACCCTTAACAACTGAGCCGAATTTTCGATGTTTTAATTATAAAAACTAAATTTAAAAGTTAATTATAATTAAATACTTTATTTTTTATCATTTTCTATAGTTGTTTAATCATTAATAGTATATTCGACGTTGTTTTATATAAAAATAAAGGACTACAAGTTTTGAAAATCGATGTATATCTTCGTACAGAAACGAAATGAATTTTCAATATTTTGCTTTTAAATTTTTTAATTTCTATAGTTTCTTAAAGTTAAAATATCGAAAATTAGATTCATTTGTTCGTTTCTGTGCGAAGATGACATCGATTTTCAAAAATTGTAGTCTTTTTTTTCTATAAAATTACATCGAGTATTATCATGCTGACTGAAAAACTATAGAAAATGATTAAAAAATGAAGTATTTAATTCTAATTAACTTTTGAATTTGTTAATTCTATAATTTTTTATATTAATTATAATTAACTATTTTATTTTTCATCATTTTCTGTAGTCGTTTAGTCATTCTATTCGACGTTGAGTTCGAGATATTGTTGTTAAGTACAACAATATCTCGAAAATCGATGAACAGCATCGCTCAGAGTCAAACAAACGGCCGAATTTTCAGCATTTTAACTTCTAAAAACTGCAGAATTAGCTAGTTTAAAAGTTAATTATAATTAACAGTTTTATTTTTCATCATTTTTTGCAGCTGTTTAGTCAGCGTGATAGCATTCGATGTTGTTTTATATTAAAAAAAAAAAAAAAAAAAAGAGTTTCAATTTTTGAAAATCGATGAAAATCTTCGCACAGAGCCAAACAAAACAGCCGAATTTTCAGCATTTTAACTATTAGAAAATGCAGAATTAGCAAGTTTAAAAGTTAATTATAATTAACAATTTTATTTTTCAACAATTTCCGTAACTGTTTAGTCAAGGTGATAATATTCTCCCCGTGTTTTTTGCATAACAAAAACCAAACCTACAAATTTTCGAAAATCGAAAAGCATCTTCGCACAATAAACAAATTTTATTTAAAAAAAATTTAAAAAAAACAAGAAAAATTATATGTTTAAATAAATATTAGATAAGTTATTTAGTTTTCAGGATATCCTGTTTGCATTTTTTTAGTATGAATGTTGATTAATGTAAAATATTAGTCAGAAACGGTGCATATTTATGTTAAATTAGTAAATTAAATAATTGTGCATTTAGAAATTTATGTTACGTCGCCTTTTTTTTATAAATATATATTTTATATAGGCTATAATAAATGAAGGAACTCAGGAATAACGACAAAATAGCATCCTGAATTCTGCTTGGAATGCAACTCGGTATTTCAGTTTTTACAACTGATACCTTTGTCATTTCTATTTCTTTTTTATGCTAGTTAATCACGGTAACTAATGGAGATGAATTGGAAGACTGGATTCTTTATGAGAGAAAAAAAAATATGTTTGACGATTTCCGATTGCTGTGATTATTCGGTTGAAAAATATCTTTTTTTTTTTTTCTTTATAGACATTGGATGGAATTTAACGTGATAACTGCGACAAAAAAATTAAAAAAACATATAATTTTATAAACAAAAAAATCCTACTAAACAAAATGCTTGTTCGCTAAAATATAAAATATCATTTTTTTTTATTTGCTTCTTAAAACATAATTAGCGCAAAAACATCATTTAAATAATTTATTTCGTCTCGGTTTGACCGAGATCGTCCCGATTTAAAGATGTAAGTTACGTTTAGCAGTCTTTACGTATTGATCTATTTTAAGGTGAGTATGATTTTTGTGTAATTTTTTTTAACGCTCTAATTGAATATTTACTGCAGTAAAAAAAAAAATAATTAAAAATCCAGAAGAGATTACTCCAAAACACTCGTAGAATTTAATAAAAGAAATTATTTTATAATTATAGCATTTTTTTATATTATTCCTATGTTGGTTAACGCTATTGTAAACGATGTAGCGTGTAACAAAAAGAGGAAAAAATTATGATCAAAAATAGAAAACAATGTAGTATCTAGAGATCTAATAAATATGAAAATTGCATTATTAGAATATATTAAATGCAAATTTAGATGTAAAGAGGCAAGGATAACTATCAATGTATCAAGAATATGTGGTGTATAGAATCGATTTATCAACTAGCGGATCTATAATACAGTATTTGTTATTTCAATACGGGATACGCATCTACAAGTATAAAAATACGATACACGAATTAGAGAGAAGGATATCGCCAGTTTCTTATGCAGGAATATAAAAATTCAGTTCAAGTTCTTATGCAGGAAGGAATACAAAAATTGTACTCTATACTCGTACTATAGATGACAGTGCTTCGTTTCTTTGCTTTCTAACTAAAAAAAAAAATGGTAATTTATCTAAGCATATTCATTAAAACTTTTTCTATTCTAACTATAATTTTGCTTAGCATATGATTTACAATACGAAAGATATTTAATTTTTAAAAGATTAAGAAAAATTAATCATTTTTAATTTTTACGAAAGAAAAATTAAAAATGATTTTATCAGGAGGTACGGTTAAAATAAAGCACATTTAGTAGGAAGCTCAAGGAAGAAAGATTAAGATGGTTTGGGTGTAAGGAGATTGAGTGAGAAATATGTGGATAGGAAAGTTGAGAAAAAATCATTTCCTCAATTCTTCCTATATACATATTCCTTACTTCTTTTCTATAGATGGGAAGAAAAGGAGAAGTAGAATTAGAGTTAGATGGCTAGAGAGAGTGAGGGAGAATCTGAGAGCGAAGAGGACGTGAAGAGTTAGAATAAGGAATGCCGATCCCATTTAAATGGAACAATCAAAGTTTGTGTAAGAAGATTCAGAAAAATTAAAATAAAATAATATCATCCTACTGTTTCAATTAGAATTGTTTTGCTTATGGAAATTTATTATATCGGAATCCATTTTGCTTGATTTTTTTTATTAAAAATAATAATTAAGAAGTCTAATTCATTGAATAGCGTTTTATGATCAATTTTTAAAGCTTATAAATCATTTTGAATCATTTCGAAATCATAAAACAAGTGAAATTTTCGTTACTTAATTATTTCGTAGAATGAAACATTATCTTTTATCTTAGATATTTTATATGAAATTTAATCAAACACATCTATATGTGAAAAAAAAAAATTAGATTCAAGTTCAGTTCCAAGAAATTAGGACATTTGTTACAGTTAGAAACAGCTACATGGTTGACGTTATTGTTTTATTTTTCTTAAATCGTTAACTATGCAGCCTCATTTAAATTGTTTACACACATCTAAGATCTAATATATTAAATTATCTAATTTTTTATATATTATATATTTCGATTAGATATCGTTCATTTTTTGATGAAAAAAATTTCTTTCAGTAAACATTCTAACGATAATATGCGTTTATTAATGCGTTTTTTTAAACTGACAAGTGAGTGAACTAAAATTCTATGGAAGAATAATTATATAGCATAAGAAAACTTTCAAATATCAAATTTGATTGAAATTAAATTTGGTATTTAAAATATTTATCAACTTGTAGAAGAGCTCGCATTGAAAGGACTCCCTCCTTTAATATTGGTTCTATTGCTGAAATTTTTCGAGGATCTTATATCTATATTTGAAGTATGGTCAAGTCTGCTGGTGGCCACGTGATAAAGCTTTTCACTTATCACTTTGGAGGATTCGGATTCAAATTCCGGTCCACACCTCCAATTTTTCAGGGAGGGTCCGTGTACGGCCCATTGAACCCCATTCTTCAACCTTCCGGTTGACTCACCATGGGTGTTAGTCAGTCTCTGATGGATTCTACAAGTGGCTGCGCTTCCGCCAGATAAAGAATATCCTATGAGGATATGGAAAACTAACTCAAATCTGGTCAAAATTATTTGAGTGATATAATCTCTAGAAATGTTTGTAGAGAAAAATTTCTCTTCTCTCTATATATAACCCATTATTTTAATCCAATTGGGTCAAAACTTTTAAGCAACTTTAAATAAACTATATTTAAAATTTAGTCGTAATCGGCTGTATGTTACGACCTGCAGATGGAATGCCTATAAAGAAGAAGAAAATTCTTTTTTTTTTTTTTTTGTTATTTTAAAATTGCTCTAGTTACTTTATTACTTAGATTTAAAGCTCAAGTTTTGAAATATATGCCATTTTTTCATATTAATAATACTTAATCTACAACTAACGTTACAACAAGTTGATTTTAGCTGAAATGATTCTTGTAGTATCAGATAATCAGTGATTGCTACACTCTACTGAGTATCTCCGCGATAGTCCATCAGTAAAAAAATCGAAACTGGTTACTGATTTTGATTACTCTTCCATTAATAATTTTTTCACTATATTCATTGATGAAGTCGAAGCTACAGTTAGACAAATGAAAAGAATGTTTTTCACGATACACAAACTTTAACCTTTATAAATAGTCTACTACCATACTTAAAAATTCTAAATTTTTCATAAATATAAATTAAATAATGCTACTTAAGCATGCTAGAATTAAAAAAAAGTAAACATATACTGCATTTACTTACTTATGTGCTATACGGTGCTGTATCTGTCAATGTGGGTTTTACCATCCAGCATCCATGTAAACAAATCTTTTGAAAAATGTTCTAAAAATGAAATTGTCCATATGATAACTGACGTATTAATTAAATGATTTCCTGAATGATTATCTAGTTGTAATAGTTTTAATTATATCTACTTTGCAATTTCATGATTGGAAAGAAGAACTAATTAAGATAAATCTAATTAAAAATAATATCATGCTTTCATGTAAATTAAGTTAACATATAAAAAATATCTCATATAATACGAAATAATGAAACATTCTAATAATTTTTAGCCCATTCTTTTCGAAAAAAATGCATAGTTATGCAAAGAGCATAATGAAAAAGTACTGGGGGCATTTAGTTATGTTCTCTGCATAACTGAGTGTTCCCACTAATAATTTTGGTATAAATGCTCGATATTACTCTATTTGATATCGATATCACGAAGATAATCAGTTGAGTAGGAAACTGATATGAAGAATGGAAGTTTGTGTGTCTTCCATTTAAAAATGGAAGACACACAAACTTCCATGTTCAACACAAACTTGATGTTCAGGTCTATGTCTTCCATTTAAAAATGGAAGACATAGACCTGAACATCAAGCTAATGAAGATGATGTTTTCGTTCTATATTTTTAATATTTCAAAATATAGAAAGAAGACAATTAATTCTTTCAAAAGTTCGTTATATGCTAGAAGAAATACAATAATGAAGAAATGTTGACACACAGATTTTAATAATATGTTCATACTTAAAAGTATAAAAAATTTATTTACAGTTCAGATACAACGTTAAAATAATTAGAATACAGTTTACTCTCCGGTTAGGAACATAAATCGTCGTTTGTAAATCTTATTCATAACTTTAAAATTATTAGTGCGCTAAAGCCAGTTTTTGTATATATCACGTAACTATGTAGCTGTACATTCAATATATATATAGAATGTATAGCTACATAGTTATATGATATATACAAAAAATCGCTTTATATATATATATGTATGTGTGTGGAATAATATGTGTCATAAACATACCAATTAGAAATTTCTTAATTCAGAGATTTCAATAAAAAGTTTCGATTATAAAACGAAGATGTTTTTTGGTACAAGCTCCGCCATCTTGAAATACTGTTGTAATATATCGCATAACTATGCAGTTATATATTACATTTTGTTATCATAAGGTTAAAAATTCTTGAAAAATTTCAGATATTTTATAAAATTTGAAAATGAAATAGTTTGTTCTTACATAAATGAAAGTTTGTAACTAAAATGTTCATATATGATATAATAATCATTGATATCATCATATAATATAATTCGGCCGGATAACAGCGTAATAAAATATTTGCTTATTACCTTTGAGGATCCGAATTCAAATTCAATTCTACACTTCCAATTTTTCAGGAAGGTCCCAGGACCGGCTTGTTGAACTTCATTCTTCTGATTGACCCTACCATAGATGTTGCCTAGCTTGCCAACTGGCCGCCGCCAAGTATAGAATATCTCAAATGTGATATGATGGCTTAACTAACATAACATAATGTATATAATTTAAAATTTAAAAACATTGTTGTCCTATCTCCACAAGAATATTATAAAACAAAAAAATTAATCAACCAATTCGATCTCGCAATTATCTTTGGATCTTATAATTGTAATAAAAAAAAAAATATTCGCAAATGAGGCAGTCATCTCGGGAGAAAATTGTGAGGAGGCACGAAAATGCAGTTTCAATTTCACACCCAAGCTTAATTATATTTATCTTGACAATATTTTGTGTTCCAGAGTCGGTCTACAAAGACATAACGGTGCATTTTTCTAACTGATAATTCTTAACAAAGGAGGGAGAGAGAGAGAAAGAGAGAAACAAATGCCAATTAAATTGATTAATTGATAAACAATTATTAATGATTTTGCCTCGTTGAAAGCAGAAAACAATAATCATATATAATAATTACATAACAATTGCTATAGCCTATATTATAAAACAATAATTATAGTGTATATTATAGATAAATATAATATTCCTGGGGAGACAGGGCAACATTGTTTTTAAATTTGTATATAACTTATGTGTTTTTATATTTAAAAAAAAAAATGTATATATAAATTTAAGGTTACAAAATGTTTGTATTTATGTATATATACACATATACAAACATTTTCTAAAGATTATTCTAGATGTTCTAAACAATTATAGCCTTAATTTTTTTTTTATTCAAATTTGTAATATTTATTGTGATAGAATTATGCCGATATACTACGAAAAATTCTGTCCAAATCAACTCGCGTGATAGATCTAAATTAACTGGTTTATCTATATCTCTATGATAATAAGTCAGACGTTTATCTGTCATGAATTTATTTATTTTGATCTTGTCCGAATCAGGATATTACGTGCTTTTATTCATTCTAAAACTGATTCATATAATAATTTTATATCGAAACAGTTTAATCAATTTATTTATAAAAACAAGCAACAAGCATGTAACAAAAAGAACTAACCGCCTACTCATCAAACGTGTCTTTTATTTTGGAATAATTAAAGATAAGAGATTAAAATGTATGTCATCAAAGTCATCTTCAATGGCATAGTCTATACATTGGATATCATAAAAAATATTCTTAGTAGTTCTGTAGTTATTATTGAGAAACTTCAGAAAATTAAACATCGTGATTTTTTAAACAGATAATCTACAGGATTAATTATACCCAATTCAAATTTGTCATTAATATCTTGAAAATTCTAATAAATTTTATAAATTTCTTATTGAGTAGTTTAAAAGTTATCAACCTTTGAAGTTTGAACGCTCGCCATTTTTAAATAGTTACAGTTAAAGGGTTAATTGATATGCCTTCACGATCACATTCAATGACATTATCATACTATTAAATGTCATTGAAATATAGCAAATAATGCAGGAGCTATTAAGAGAACATATCAGAACGTCAGCTATTTTTAAATGGTTGATGCAGCTTCAAGGTAACTTTCGTTAATAGTCTTTCATATTTTCATGAAATTTAATAGTGATAGAATGACAATATACTGCTACACTGCATGAAAATATGCTAATTAGTTCAAAAGTTATTAGAGAGGTATACACACAGACACACACTCACACAGCGATACAACATGGCGATCTCATAAGTCCGACTCTCTTATGGAAAGTAAGTTAAAAATAATAATTTTTGATTATCAAGTTTTATTCACACTAATCTGTTGTTTCTAACAAGAAATTTCAGTTGTTTATGAATTTATTTGATAAATAAATTCTATAAATGATTAAGCTTATTCCCAGCATAAAATTATCATTTCAATCACATTGAGATAATTAGTATACAGTAAACGAAAATAGTTTTTAACCGCACACGTAAAAAAAAAATCTTAAAAATATTTGTATATAATTAGCAAGAACAACTGGCCTATATTTTATTTATTTAAATAATATTCTCTTTGACTAATACAGGATGTTTCAAAAGTTCTGTTGACTTAATATAGAATTATTTAAAGTAAAAATGCCATAAGTTAAGTATAAATTTAACTTTTTAATAGTTTCTAGAGTATTACCAAAACTTGTTTGAAAAGCCGTATAAAAAAAAACATGAGAAAAATATACGGGTTTCCTGTGTTTAAAAAAACATTATCGTTATTTTTCGTTTAAAAAGTGCACAAATGATATTTCTACCATTATAATTTTGTGAAAATCATTAGCAATATTAGATTAGATCAGCGGTTCTTAACCTTTGGATGACTCCATATCCTCAATGAAGTATTCAATATGGTCCCATCCCCCCTTAAGAAGATTCTATCTGCATTCCATTCGTGTATTACCCAAGTATAAATTAATACATTAAATAAAATAAATACCAATACCCAGAGATTGAGTTCTATACCCCCAACATTTGGTTCCCATACTCCCAAAGGGTATGGATATCCCCGCTTAAGAATCCCTGATTTAGATTTAAAAAATTTTATACTTTATACTATTTATTTTTTTCAAAGAAAAATTTTTGTTGATGGTTTTTGTGTATTTATAGCAAGGATCTATAGCAACGTTGATTTATAGTATTATTAAATCTTGATGGTAGAGGACGTAAAATGAAGATCTTGATGGCTCGTAGAATGAAGAAAGGACAAATGCATAAATGAACCTAATCATATATTAATAGCAGATTGTTGATTGATAGAGTTTTACAGAGAAATTAAAATTTTAAAAGAATTTTATGCACTGTACACAATTATATCCGAATGGTTTAAAGAAATAGGGAAAGATAAATGATAATCAACGATCTTTGGTGATAACTTAAAATATTGAGAAAAACACATTTTGAACTGGTTTTGGCACGCATGATAAGCTTACATATATGTTTGTGTGCAGGCTTATCATGTTATATATAAATATATACACAGTATAACATACAACATAAAATTTCCATTATTTCATAAATATCAACTAATTTATATATTTTCAGTAACATAAGTGTGTTTTGGAAATTCCCTGCCCTAACTGGATGTATAAATTTCAAATTCTGCATGGAGATAGCATTTCAATCACATTCAATTGAAATATTCAGAATCCCAATTTTTTTTTACAGCCCCAAAAAACTGAAAATAAAAAAGTGATAGTTTTGCATGTAGATGGCGAGATATCCTTTAGCGGTACGGCCATAGAGATAGTATATTACAACTAGAGGGCGCATACCCCGTCTACGTTGAGGAAATCGGCGCCGTGTTGGTTAAGTATTGCAATATAATATGCATTATATACATATTATATGCAATATAATATGCATGATATTGCATTGTATTGCATATAATGCATATTATATTGCAAATATAATATGCATTATATTGCATATATTATATATTAATATATAATATATAATATATATATACGGATGTATAATCAAAGTAATTGTATGGAAAAAATACACAATAATTCACTAAGAAGTAAGATAGTTTGATATTGCAATGGTTTAAAGAAAACAAGCATCATAAACCATAAAATGAGGACCTGGGAATATTTTTTAATCAATTTAAAGAAATACAAACCATATTATACATGTTATCACTCTACACATATTAAATCTGAAACAATTTTGTTATCAAAAATACATCATTTACCTTCAGCATTTTAACTGTATTTTACTAATTTAAAGTAATTTACTCAATATTTTCATAACAAAATGACTTCATTCGACTAATTTTTCCATGTTCGATCAAAATAGTGATAATTCGACCATTTCGTAAAGAAAAAAATGAAAAATCTATATACATCGCTGCCCCGCTATACTTATCCAATATGGCGGTCGGTTTCCTCAATTGCTTCCATTCAGGAGACTGGGAGATGCGCACTCTAGTTATATATTATATCTCTATGAGTTCAAACCAAGATCGTTGGTTCAAATTAGCAATATGCCATGATTTATAACAGAGTAGTATTTTCTACTCTGTTATAAATCATGGCAAGTGAGGACAGCAGAATTGTTTTTAAATATAAAACAGTATATTGCTCTATTAGCTTTTAGCAAGAATTTGTCTAGGATCAACTAGTTGTATTTGCACACTTTTAAATTCTTACTCTGGTTGAGGAGTAAGAATTAAACCCCCAATTTATTCGCGTGGGCCGAGGCGCTATTAAGTCCAGCGCTGCTTACAGGATATTGCGTATCTCGTGGAGTATATTTATGTAACTACGATTTCTTTGCCTAATGATTTTCTTCTTTAATTTGTAAAGGCGTAGGATAAAGTCCCAAAACAGCTTACCCCAACCTTCCAAAATAATAAATCCGGCGCCGCCTACAAAGTTATGTTTCGAAGCAGGAAACGGTAGTGCATCATACGATTTACATAACAAACAAGGCGGCAATCTTCAATTTTCGAATAAAACTATTATTATTAAATTATGCAAGATTTTAACTTAAATTGTAATTTGGAGGAAAAAAATATTTTTCGATTTTAAGAAAATTGCCATCCCCAAATTACAGCGTCCCTTGGCAATTGTCTACGTTCGCCTAATTATTGAACCGGCCCTAATTAGAGACATCCAACTTTCAAGACTAACTCAATTGAACCGATCGCACTTTTAAATCACATGATAATTCCGGCGAATCTTTTTAACTCTCAAATGAGTTGTTACTTTAGCTATATATAAAATTAATGAATTTTGCCGATGATGGAAAACAAAAGATATTTTAATTTTGCTGTTTAAAAGTGGAATAGTTTAATTTTGTTATACTTGCATTCGTGATCAAGATGAAACCAATCTGGAAGACGTCATCACACACATTCCCGCGGAGAGTCTTCACTCACCCAAGAACAATTCAAAGATTTAATTCCGGACTGGGAAGAATGGACAGCCATTCGGTCGTGGCTTCGACTAGTTTTGGGGGGATTTGGTAGATCTAGTTTTTTCCCTTCATAATCAAACTATCTGGTGTAGAAGGAGGTTTCTGAGAAAATAAACCCTAGAGTGGGTATGGTCTTGGCAAGGCTCTGTGGCTTAAGGAAAGAAATTTAACGCCTTTAATAAATTTCTTTCCAACTAAAAATACCCGACAGCTTAATACTAACAAGTAAATAAAATATTTTACTTGTTCTTATATCCAGTATTCCCAAAGACTTTTCCATACAAAAATGTCTCCATTTTTATATGAAAAGCCTTCTTAACAAAATGTGTATTAAAATTGCTTTTAAGATATCTTGCAAGACTATTTGCATAAAAACATGGATTAAAATTTTAAAAGCTTATAATCGATATTTTTTTTTTTTTTTTTATGATTCAGCAGCTGAAATATTTGATATTTATTTCACACTTAATATAACATTTTCTTTAGATTTCGATTTCAAGAATTATTTGTATTATATATTTCAATAAGTTTTATTTTCCTCCGATCATATTTTCTTTTCAATACTTAATACAGATTCATTATAATGCTGGATTATAAATTCTTCAAAATATAAAAAAAACAAACTGTGTAATTATTAGAATCAATTTATTCATATTAAATTTATAAAATTATTTAACTATGTATAAAAACAATCAATACTTATAGTTATTCTTCAAACATATATCTATATACATACATATATTAATGCTTATAAAGATGATAAGCAAAGAAAGAAATCATCAGTACAGTTTCTCTAGCCTGTCCAGCACATTCTAGGAAGACAAACAGCTGTCCCCAACCGAGAAGACTTACAGGACTTAGAAGTCTTGGTTACTTTATCAGAACAATGTTCATTGCTATCAACTGAATTTGATAAGAATATCATACACAGTATGAAACATTGCTGCAGATCCCACATTCCTCTGAAAGATGACCATATCCTATATTAAGACATTGTGATTTTCATACATCTTTTTTTGGTCTTCTGTGCATTCTAATTTTTATATTTGCTATTTTCAGTCTTTTTTTTAATGTTAACATAAAGATATTTATTAAATTTTAGAAAAATACTATATTTGTTAAGTCATGATTTTTCTATTCTTTAATTTATAAAAACCAACATGCTTGCATATGACACATTTATCAAAAACTAATTACTATGATAAACCTAGCATAATTATTTTATATTGGTAAACTTTAAAAAGTGCATTGTATTAACTTTTCATTACTTTCAAACAGTATTTGTTTTAAATAATGCTGAAGTCACATAATTAAAACTTCTTGCTGAGAAAAACTACAGCATAGCATGGCCAAATTATAGCATAGCATGAGACAAACCACAGCATAGAAAGCCTTGGCCATGCCTGTTAACATATGATTGATAACAAGAAACAGGTTAATGACAAATATTCTACTCCTAAAACATGTCATATTATTATTACTCTTAAACACAGATTTAATAGGCTAAACTCATGAGTATTCTATGGATGAATGGAGTACCCCTGGAATATGAACACTTCTATATAGAAAATAGTTCTCTAAAGTCTATCTTAGACAAAGGATTTCAGCATGTAGTAATCAATAACAAGTAGTTTAATTAATAGTAGTTTTGTAATATACAAACTACTGTTAATCGAAAATATATTGATGTTTTAAAATTTAAATAAATAAAATATTGCATTTTATTTATTTAAATTTTGCGAAAGTTATATTTATTTATTGCGAAAGTTATACTTATTTATATAAAACTATACTCTCTTGTCAATAGTCGTTTTGTAACCATAGTAACTATAATTGTTCTTAGAACAAAATATTCCGTAATTTAAAACTTTTGTTTGTTTTTTCTGTGCCTGAAGATGATACTACTTGTATCGAAAACGTTAGCAGTAAAAGTTTTTTGTTTGTTTGTTACAACTGCTTTATAGTGTTTATTTTATTTATTTATTTACTAGTTAATGTATTAACAAAGCAGTAAAACTATTATGGATAAAATATTGCAGTGTCTCTAATGTAATCTTCTCAAAATTTATATTATTTCAAATCATGATGCAAAGAATCTTGTATTTATTACTTTCCCAACCTAATGAAAAATTAATGCACAATTGTAGTTCCTTCCCCAGTGGACAAAATTCTAACTTTTTCTACAATTTATACTTGGTAACCATCCTGTATTTATAGTAAATAAAATTTTAAAATACATGAAAATCACTGTACTAATATTTTCTTTTATTTACTGTTTAATGACTAAACTATAGACAAACTTTAATGAAAAACTATAGACAGTATCATTTACATAGAACTGTAGAAAATGAAATGAAACTTAATATATCTGTTTGGAAAGGGAAAAAGAATTTGTAAACAGTTTTCCCTCTTTAAATTTATTACTGATTGAGCAATTACAAAAATATATATTAAAATTATTGCATGGTTCTCATATTTTTCTCTATCATCATAAATGGAGTAACTAAAGTTTCTGATAATGATGGATCTGAAAAACAAAATTAGCAGCTAAAATTTATCATAAAAATTAAATAATAATCTATTATGAAATTTTACAAATAGATTATTTGCATCCTATATAATCTAATCTGTATATCTTGAGAAAATATACCATAAATGCTAAAGTTTATAGAAGTAATAATAAATAGAACCATAATTACCACAGAAAACATCTTCAAAATTAAATGTAAGATTAGTGCCATTTAAAGTATTCAACATAAGATTAGAGCTTGGAAGAAATGGCAGTCGTTGAATCTAAAACAAAAAAAAAATTTATGTATAATATTTAAATAAATATTATATATAAATTAATTTATAGAACTAAAAATTTTTTTATGCAATCAGTTATATGGAAAAAAGAATTAAGATGTAAATTACTTAAAACAGAAAAATTAAATAATATAAAAATATAACCTTTGCAGCCATCTTATTTTCAAATTTAAGACGAAGTGGAGCATGTAATCCTTGTACATTCTTTAAAATGGCATAATTGATTTGCTGCTGATGAGAGTGATACTGGAATATAAATTATATAATAATGAGAAATATCAGTATTTATAAATTAATGAATTATTATTACTTTAATGTTTGTATGTTTGAAAGCCAAAAAACTAATACTTTTAACCATACAATTGTAAGCAACATTCATAATCTGTGTTAAATACTTAAATAATATAACAACAGAGATGATGCTAACAAATTTAACAGTAATAAAAAACTCAAAGTACAACTGCAAAGTTCCCAATTCTATCAAACTAATTGCAATCCTAATGATATGAAGACTTTCTATCCAGGATTTGCTTGTTGTCAGCTGGACTTCTTAAGGAAGTAACAAGAAACTTAATACAGATAGTGGTTGAATTACGATCATTTTGTACTTACAATGGTGATGTCATCAATAAATTCTGTATTGATCAGTGCAATTGACCTAGATTCAATTCCCTTAATAAGTGGTCTGATATATGGAAAGTGTCCTTTTATTTGTTTCTGATTCTTGAAGTTTTGTGTTCTTTATGTTCATTAAGATTATATATAGTGTCCTAATAAAATTTAGTTATAAAAAAATCCATAAATTTTGAATATTTCTGATTTCTAACTTATAAGTTAGGTTTGAAATTTTTGAAACTGTCATAAGTTGAGGACTATATTTACAATTCTGAAATGAAATATTAGTAATAAATAAACAAAACAATAATTAGCTAACTTATTCTATAAAGGAATATCAAATCAGAAATTGAACAACAATAAAAAGAAAGTTTATTAATAGATTCTAAATGTACAATTTAACAGGCCCTTTATTAAAACAAACAAGCAACTTAACATGTTAATTTGGTAATAACTTTTTAATTAATTCAAAATAAATGAATTTTAATGTTTTCAAAAAAATAATATCAAATACTAAAATATTCTTAAATCTATTTACAGCAAAATATTCCATACTGATAAGAAAGTAACTTGTCAATACACAAAATCTCTTATATACTAAATCTAATGTCACTTCTAATTCACACCACCTCAATTTTCTGCCATCAGAAGTTATCTTATATAACTAACTCACACAGCTTATTTGCAATCAAATTCACTTTCAAGATAAAGAAATTATCTGTAACAATTTCTTTTTCTTGTTTTCACATTATCACTAACATTTATCATTTTTATAATTATAATTCATATACAGTAGTTCCTCAACATGTATTTTTGATTTACATGGTTTGAGATATGCAAATATATAATCTCTATTTTTATTGAATTTCCATAAAAATGCAAATGAAAAATTCATTAAACAATTTATTTTTTGCAAAAATATCATTTACGGCCTAAATTTTTATCATCTGTGCTTAATGCATGTATATAAATCTCATTTTGCCATTCTGTTTTTTATAATTCCATTTGATAAAAGACTATTCTTTAACATAATTATTCCATGCAGCAGTGATGCTATTATAGATTAAGTGATATAATTATGTGTATCCTTGAAGGTAAGACAGTTTCATTTTCTGCCATTTTTAAAAAAAATTGAGTCAGGAATACTGTATTATTTTAGTCCCTCACTAAAATAATACAGAATTTTAGTCCCTCATCAGTACATAATACAGAACACACCTTGGTGTGTTTTGTATTATGTACTGATGAGGGACTAAAATCATAGTCCGAAAACGTTTTACAGAATTAAAAACTGTGCTTACTTATTGTGCTTATTTGTCTTTTGAACTTTGAAATGTTAGTTTAAAGAGTTTTTCACACTGATTTTCAAAATGTAATATTACTAATTTTTGTCCAATTTTTTATTGAAAACTAATATAAATACAACTAATTTTTTCCTGTTTTATACCATTCATAATTATTAATTAATAAATTATGGGAGAATTCTGGAATCAAACTTGAGATAACTATATCTGTAACAGAGCTGGCCAGGTAGGTGAAACATTAAATATCTTCTAAAATTATCTGGAATTGATCCTAGTCTTTCACATGAAAGTTTGATACTTTAACTCACAAACAGACAGCTATCCAAAATAACAATTATCTTGTCAGTCAGCTATCTGCATGGAAGAATGTTTGATTTCCATATCTTTTGTCTGTTGGCCAACTCCATTACAGTAGAGTCTCTCTAATCTGACACACATGGGATTGGGACTTGTCAGATTTCAGAGATTTGTCAGATTAAAATGTTCATGAAAAACATGAAATTACAAAAACAAATATGCTCAGTTTACTAAGACTTTTCTGTCACTGCTCGTGCTGTTCAAATCTTTCACAAATCCCTCAATTTTATCCTGATTATTTTAATGCCATAAATGGTTTGTCTAATACTATAAAACAAAGTCAAATCACTGAACTTTTCGCCCAAGTCAAGATCCTCAATTATTTCTGCCTTTTCGATCACAATATCTTATGCTTTTTTTTCACTTTTTCTAATTTCTGACATTATGTAAAAATAAATAACAAACACTGATATAGTAAAAAAACATTATTTTACAGTAAACAGTGTACTGAGCTTGAAAATTAGTCCAATTATAATGCCTGTGCAATGAACAAATAGCAAATAACAATTGTTTATTATGTCAGTTTCTCTCTCTTCCACATCGACAAGTTATGACATGAAAATTTTACATAGGTAGCGAGATGGTTTGCAGTGTCAGACTACAGACTCAACTGTATATCGTCTTATTGCTTAGTATCTAAAGATAGAAAATAGCATAAAATTAAGAAAATGGATGATTGTTTCTTGGATTTTCAGTGGAGTTAAAAATTTTTTTAAATAATAGAAATAATCAAAATTTAAAAATAAAAATATTTTGGGATCAGTATTAGAATATTTACCATATGACTAAGTTATAAGCATTAATATAAAAAATATAGAATTTTGTGCTTAACTATAACATAACAAACAGAAGGATAATTATATACAAATAGAAAATTTAAATTTTCTAAGTCTCTATTTATATTTTAAACAAACTAGTTATCTCAACTTGCTTACTATCAAAGTCAGTCTATACACAACACTCTTAGCAAGTATAAACATTTAATTTGCAAAACGTTTTCAGACCTACTAAGGGTCCCTCATCAGTACACTATACGACTGAATAATGTTCTAATGTTCTTTTCTTGTAACTTAAGCAGTTAAGTTCTTCAGTCATATAGTGTACTGATGAGGGACCCTTAGTAGGTCTGAAAACGTTTTGCAAATTAAATGTTTATACTTGCTAAGAGTGCTGTGTATAGACTGACTTTATATTTTAAACAGCAGTTATAACTGAAATAATTAAAAATTTTGCTCTCTAAATAATCTGATCTTCATTTATTTTGAAACAATTAAATAATAATCATATATAATAAAGGAATAAGCATGTGAAGTCCATGCTTCTGCACATGTGCAAACTCTCAGAACTGGAAATGCCACCATTACTATTTTCTTTCACTTCAAATCTTTAATCACGTCTTTTAAAAAACTAAACTGCAATCTCATTATAAATTTTGTTTTAAATTATCGTAATTTACTTCCTATTTATGTTTGTATACTTATTTTTGTTATTTGACTTCAATTTCTAGCTTTTTTGATGGAAAAATGTTGGCTGTTCTCCATCATAAGGGTTCATTTTGCATTCAGTGTACCAAGGCTACATAAACATTGTGAAGTGCATTTAAATAATATTTAATTTATTTCAGAAATTACAATTATTTTATAATTATTATTTACATAACTGAATTGATAAATTGATAGTTTGTATGTTGCCAGTTTCACGTAAAGAAAATTTCAATGGTCTGGAGAAAGAAAATAAGCAAAAGCTCAAGGATGTGCTAAATAAAAATCTGAAATTTGACAGTTAAGAAAAAAATGTTTCTTTTTTGGTGTATTTGAGCACATAGTGGCCAGGAGCTAACTAGTAATTTAATAATTAAATAATGAAATTTTCATTCATTCAATGTCTTGTAATAATCAGATAAATGAAGATTATGATCTATATTTTATAATTTATCTTTTGAAATTAAAATTTTCTAAATTAAAAAATATTTCATTTATTTATATTAAATATTTTAATTTTTAAGATATTTTTTTTTTCTATTTTTTTTAAATAAAAACAGAATTTCAATATAAAAATTTTGTATAGATGCATTTTACTTGATAAAATATGTACTTTGACTATACCTGGTTCATTTGCATATTGATCAAAATCTTGAACACCAGATTCTTTCAATATATGTTCATCAATGCAAAAATTACCAGTGAAAGTTTTACTATCTTTAATGAGAACAGCATAAGCAGCATCACCCATAATACTAGGTTTACGACAGGCTTTTAAAGCTGCTTCTCCTCCTAGCATATCCATAGCAGCTGTTGATATAGCTAAACAAAGAAAAACGATATTGTTATGATTAAACAAATTTTTAGATTTATTTCTTGTAAAAAAATTTTCATCACAAACATATTAATACCATTAATTTATATGGAAATTATTAAAACAGCAGAAGTATTGTATAAACTAAATTTATTGTTAATATTTATAATCATAATTAAATTATTTATATGGATTTTGATTGCATTTTTTATGTTTATTGATTATATTTGTGTATAATTTTTTAATCAAAGTTTATTCCATTTTATATCTGAAAATGATTAAAAAAGTGTTGAATTAAAATATTTAAAACAAAATCTTTTAGAATTAATCATGGTTAATTTTTCACTTAAAACTTTAACTATTGCCACAACAATACAAAACAAAGTGAAAATTATTAAATAATTATGTTGCTAATATATATAATTTAATGTTTCAAACTTATTCTATTCTCTAATCATCTAAACAGCATCAGTTATACATGTGCATTGTTATTTATTAATAAATAATATCATAAATAGTTTAAAAATTATTTATATATATATATATATATATATAAATTAAAATAGTTAAATAAATTAATTTTCAAACTATAGAAAAAATTTAGTATTTTGCAATTAGCATTAAATAGTGACAGAAAAAATTTTTCCAAAAATCAAAACTTAAAATTGAAACCTTTGAGAATTGAAAATATTGATAAAATTTCTGTATAATCACAGCATAGTTTGCCAACAGGCTGCCAACAAATCAATGGAGAGTCACATGCGGCCCACACCTCTGTGCATGCCTGATCTATAGTGAATTTCTTGACCACTCTAGTTAATCGGAAGTCTACTATATATTAAAAGATGCATGGTTTTATTTATTTAATGAACTTTTGTAATATTAAGAAACAGAAAATTCTTCTCAAACTTTCTGGCTAAAAAATCTGAATAGAATTTTTTCCATTAAATTTGTTATAAATATAGTTAACTGAGAATGAATATTAATCAATCAAAATCAATAAAATGATTACAGTTTTTTTATTTAAAACTAATGCCATTTAAAGAATGTAAAATATTTATATAACAGGTAACTTATAATGGAGATATATTTCATATTTACAATCAAAATTCAGATTATCATAACCTAAATCATGATTTCCCATATGCATATTGTTATGAAAATTTAATAGTTTTGATAATTAGTTCAGAATAGAACAGATGAATATTTATTAAGTAAAATTTAAAATAGCTATAGTATTATAAATAAAAGCAGAAGGCAATAAAACTGATCATATATATAGACAAGTACAGCTGATTTTCCACTTAATTCAATTGCTAGAAGATACACTTTTTGACTTTTTTTTGAAAATTTCATAAGAATTTGATCTAAGAATTTCAGGATAATTATTTATGAAATTATTAAAAAATTGCTAAGAACAGTAATAGATGAAATGGAAATATTACCAGTTCATAATATTATAGAATTTGTATTACAATTTGATAATATACTGCAGTTTTGTTATTTAATTGATAACATCTTATAATAAAATATTAACTTTTACGAATAAGTTATGTAAAAAATTCTTACCTGTTTTTGGCCATAGTGCATTAACAGCAATTCCATCTTTTTTAAATTCTTCTGCCATACCCAAAACACACATAGACATTCCATATTTAGCCATTGTGTATGCTGTAATGAATTAAAATTGAAAATTTTGTTACAGAATTTAATTTTGTTTTATATTATTCTACTTACCAACATGATCTTTAAACCATCTTGGATTCATAACTAATGGAGGACTCAAATTAAGTATGTGAGGATTGGTGGCTTTCTTCAAATGAGGAATACAATATTTTGAACTAAAAAAATTTACATATAGGTAAATTAATAAAGCAATCAAAAATAATAATAAATATAAGCAATTCCTAAGATTAACTGTTCCAATTTCTACAAATTTTGAAATCTGTCTTGCATGTGTTAAATAAAATTGGGAATCATAATTAACAGGTAATAACTTTTCAGCAACCAAATGCAAAAATGTGCATGTTTTATTTTTCTAAGATATATAATTTTTCAGTGTGTAAAACAATTATTGAATTATAAACTGCCAATTTTATTCATTTTTAATATCATGAAGTTATAGTTATGATAGCAAAAATATCCATTTCATCATATAGTAGTTGGAATTTCAATTTTTTCTTTTCATAAAAAGGATCAGATTATTATTAGTACTGAAAATAATTCAAAAATATTTGTAAATTATAAAAAAATATAAAAATGCTAATTTAAAATGTAACAACATAATCATATACTTACACTAAAAATGTACCCCGAGTATTAATATTATGCATAAGATCATAACGTTTCATAGGGGTTTCAACAGTACCAGTTATATGGATAGCACTGGCATTATTTACCAAAATATCTATTCCTCCAAATTTTTTAACTGCACTATCAACAGCTTTTTCCACTTGTTCTTCATTTCTTATATCAACAACACATGGCAAGCATTTACCTCCAGCATCTTCCACTATGAATTAAAATATCTTAAATTCAATATTTCATCTATTATATTTTGTTTGATATTACAAAGTTCAAAATATTAAAGAGAAAAGCCCAAAATTTAATTTGAAACAAATATCATCTTAAATTTTTTGTTATTTTATTAATATTTTTATTTAAATTAAAGTATATTTTAAATATAAAATTCAACTTTTATCTGTAGAAAAAACTTTATTCTAATGTTTTGAAACTCATAATTGCATTATTTATTATTCTGTAAAAATATACATTTATCATATTTTCTTTTATGAAATTTTTCATTTTCATATGTTATGTTTAGAGTTATTGAAATTCAAATATTTTAAAAAAAATCAAGCTGACAAGCAGATACTAAGGAAGAGCTCAGGAAAGTCTGAATAAGCAAGCCTTTTTGAAAAATGCTACTTATTAATTAAATTAAACTCATTCAAAGTCAACTAATTCACTTCTCTTTAAAGTTGATTAATTGTTGTCTATGTAACCATATGAACATAAATCATAATGAACGATTTATGGTTTATTTTGATTTTATTATACAGGGATCATCTATACTAAGTTGATTAAAGTTCATAAAAATAAAAACAAGATAGTTTATTGTGTAAAAGTTAGCTACGGGAAGCAATAACAAAGGATATTAAAAAAATTATATAAAAGAATACTTAATAAAACCAAATAAAGCAAACTCAAAACAAGTAACACAGCAACAATTCTCTCAAAAGAAATAACTGTAAAAATTTAATTCATAAAAACAAACATATTTTAGTAGGAACTCTATTATAAAAATTTCTGGGATAACATTCCTACTAAAAAGTGCTTGTTCTTTGAATGTTCCTAGTTTCTAGTAGGTGTTTAAACTAATATTAATTTAATTCATAAAAAGGATGTAAAAAAAAAATAACTCATAAAAATAAGTCAAAATATATAAATGCGAGAAGAACTTCCTATCTCTTGCTTCAAATAAAACTAAATCACAATGCTGTCAGCTCCTTAGAAGAATTCATAAGGATATTAGAAACAATAAGCTTCAACAAGAATAGCATGATTACATTGTTTGACTTGGAGAAACTATATCCATCATTAAACTCCCTCCAATCTGCATAGCCTTATATCATTTTCTCTTACAGCATACTACCAACATCACAATAAATATAGATATTCTAAAAGAGTTAGCAAATTTATTGTGTTATAGCATGCATACTTTTAAAGTATAAACATTTTTAAAATGTTTTTTATAAGCAATTGGTGTCCTAATAGGAGAGCCAATGAGAAATATCCTCACTGAAATCTATTCAATTGAATATCATAGCAATTTCAAATTTTATTTTAGAAGAAACTGCTAAAATGTTAAACAAAGCATATAAAGAAGAGTGTCCAAGAAGTAATATTCATTTTTGATATATACATTTTAAATTTGGTTGAGAATCCATACATGTTGATAGCCATATTAATTATAAAGTGAGTGTAATGACCCCAGAAAATATTTCTGAAGTCAAAAACTTAATTTACCAAGATTATCAAAAATCAATTGCTGAATAAGCATTAGATAAGACTTTCACACATTAAAGCTGTTTTAAAATATTACTGAAAATTTAAACATGACAAAGGTTACAGCACAGTTTGTATTAAAAATTCTGATCTAAGAACAAAATGACTCTCTTATGGTCATTTGTAAAGATGAAATGTTTTCAAAAACATCGGTATTCTTTGGAAAAGAAAATAATCAGAGATGGTTAACTTATATGACTCTGAAATAAAGTAACAAACATAATATATTATATAATAATTCTATTTGAAAGATTCACCACTACCAAAATCAAAATGGTTTATACCAATTAATCCAAAGCAAGATTATACTCAATTCATTTTTTGATCAAGGTGGAATAGTTCATACAGAATTTGTTCTCCAAGATTTCTCCATTAAAATGCCAACAAGACTTAAATTCTGCAATTAATTTTTGAAAATCTCTCAAAGATTGGATGCAACATTATGATAATGCTAGATCTCATAACTCTATTCTTGTTAAATCATGTTTGCAAAACATATTTATCATTCCATATTCCATCTTATTTATCAGGCTCGGTTTCTATTTGACTTATTCAATAGAATAAAAAAGCCATCAGAGTAAAACATCTTCCATATTCAATAGAAGTTGAACAAGCTATAATCAATACTCTTATGAGACATTGATACAAATAACTACAAATGTTCTATCTATAAACTTCCTCGGGCAATGGAATTATTATAGAGTAAAGATGGTCAAACTTCATATCACTATGAGCCACATACAAGAATCTCAAATACTCGAGAGCTTTTCTTGCAATAATCTTAAGCAGTGATTTGAAAGTTTATTATATTCTTTTTTCACATATATTTATTTTGAATAAATGTATATTATTTTTTACAATACATGACCAAATTAAAAATATATTATTATTTTTAATTAAATACTGAATTAATTAATTCAAAATTTCAATGAAATTGTAAAACATTTATAATTATTTTATACTTCATCTATAAAAAATTAAAGTACATTAATAAAGTCAGTCTATACAGCACTTTTAGCAAGTATAAACATTTTAATTTGCAAAACGTTTTCGGACCTACTAAGGGTCCCTCGTTTCTTGTATCTTAAGCTATTAAGTTCTTCAGTCGTATAGTGTACTGATGAGGGACCTTTAGTAGGTCCGAAAACGTTTTGCAAATTAAAATATTTATATTTGCTAAGAGTGCTGTATAGACTGACTTTGACAGTAAGCAAGTTGAAATAATTAGTTTGGCACATTAATAATATATGCAATTTGTTAATATATTATTTCATCAAGATAATATTAATTATTACAGAAAAATATTCTATAACAAATAAAAATTTTAGCTTCTTTTAATTTTATAAATATTGAATAAATTTATATTCACACAATAAAAAAATTTTTTTATTGAATTCTTCTAGTCCTGTATGATAAATTACCTTCTTTTGCAGCAGTATAAATTGTGCCTGGAAGTTTAGGATGTGGTTCTGCTGTTTTGGCAGCAATTACAATATTTGCCCCATCTTTTGCAGCTTTTACAGCAATTGCTTTGCCAATTCCTCTACTTGCTCCAGTAATAAAAAGTGTTTTGCCAGCAAGTTTTCTATAATATATAAATTTTACTAAAATTATGATCTGTATTAATATTCCTGAGACTAAAAAAAAGTAAATCTTGCCTGTACTTATTTAAAATACAATAATGAGATTTATTTTTTTAAATTTACATTTAGAATTTTAAATAAACAATAATAAAGAATTCAATAATGAAACCTAAAATGAAGTTATTTCTACACTTATGTATATATCACTTGCTTTTAGATCAATGACCAAACACAATAATAGCACTACTAGCAAGTTTTTCAGCACGTTTATTATTGTAAAATGTTTTTGGACACTTAGAATGGTCCCTCTTCAGTACATTAAGAGCTTACAAAAAGATCAAAAATTGTAACATTTTTGATCTTTTTATAAGCTCTTAATGTACTGAAGAGGGACCGTTCTAAGTGTCCAAAAACATTTTACAATAATAAACGTGCTGAAAAACTTGTTAGTAGTGCTATTATTGTGTTTGAACATTGATCTAAAAGCAAATGATCTATACATAAGTTTAAAATTCTTATTATTTTTTTTTTTAACATGCATTTACTTCTGCTTACTATACTGCCATTATTGAACCTAAAGCAACAACATCAAATTTTAATTTCTGATATATAGTATATATTGTTGCACTATTAATATATAGATGAAAATGTACAGAATAAAGGATTCTTTAATATAGATAAATAAATATAGTACAGGGAATAAATAAAATAACACATATTTTTTTATGTTTATAACAGATGAGTTTCTGTAACAGAAAAATTTTATGGAATTACAGTTTGTTTTCTTAATCTATTGCAGTGTTTTTTAATTTTTATTTATCTCGTGACACACTTGAACTATAGTTAAACTTCTGCAGCACACTTAAATTATGATGATAAAAAAGTTTGCTTATGCATATACATTTTATTATAACAATGATATACTTGTATAAGCAATTTAAAGAGATTTTAATTTTGATATGTACATTTATCATGCTTTTGACTTCTTTTGAAAATAATTTAATTCATGAACTTTAAAAATTTTCTTGGCATACCTAAGATCCCCTCATGGCACATTGGTTGAAAATCACTGATCTATTGTTTAAAGAAATAGAATTAATGAATTCAAATGATATCTTTAATTATTAATAAATATATATACATTTTTAATGTATGAGCAAGAAAAATGTAATAAGTAGGAAACAGTTTAATAAGAAAATCAAGATGGAATTTTAATAGAATTACACTGAAGTAATCTCTATATTCTAGCACTAGACAGCAGACGTAGGATTAAACAACATTTTTTTTAATACTAACGTTTTCAATGCTAATTGCATCATCTTCAGGTATATACACAAAAGAATCAGAATCAGCTAGAATATAGAGATGACCTCAGTACTAATAAAGCAGTTTTAGTTGCATTATACTGTAGAATTATACTGATTCAGATGTCATTATTCACTATAGATAAGTGAGGAAAAAAAAAAAAAAAGTAAATTAAGGATCATCATGAGAGAGAGCAACTATAGCCTTTGGTTAAGAATTATTAAATTACTGAATACAAATTTAAATAAATCAATATCACTATGAGATAGTAGTATCTGATGAATTACAAAGTACTGTGATTAATACAGATCAACTGAATAATTTATATTAACATAATTCTTATTTTAAAATTTGTCTATATGTATAATCATAAAATAAATCAAAAATATTAAATGTAATAAAAAAAAAATGACTAGATAAGCGATGAGATAAACTACAATGTTTTCCTACTATAACTAACAGTTTTCTTTGAATCATTTCAAGGACAACTACTATCATTATTCTTGGAATTATAAAATATGATGTTTGAAATTTATAGAACTGTGTAAATTTTTAAAACTAAAAAAAACCACGAAGTGTCAAATACACATGGTAAAACAATGAATCACTATAATGCCGTGTTCTTAACACAAGCGGATTCAAAGGAAACGCATTTGTGTTAACAAAAATAAATGGACACCAATAAATGTTTCCTTTTTTATTAAGGATATGAATTTTAATCGAACGGATATTTGGTGTCAAAACAAATTAACGTCGAAAATTTTAAAAGTAAAAAAACAAAAAAAAGTATATTTACCTTTGCTACATCGGCTAAATAATACAGAACGAAAGCAACAACAAAACTCAATGCCAAAACAAGCCGCGGATTGGAGTAATACAAAATCAAAGCATAGTCGATGGTAGAATTAGTGAAACTTATCGTTGTCATTTGTTTTCTTCTTCAATTTAACGAAAACTTGAAAAATTACCAGTAAATTAAAAAACAATTTCCCTCTTTCAACGCTTTCCGCAGAATGAAATCTACTGCAATCGCCGGTTGCATTCTCCCGCAACGACCGAAAGAGGGCCGGAACAGCGCACGTGTTGTAAAATACGTTTCGACGCCACCTACAGGAAGTTGAATGAATCAGATGACTAGAAGGAAGAACTGAATGAGAAACTCAGATGACTAGAAGGAAGAACTGAATGAGAAACTCAGATTCGGGAATTGTGGTGATTATGATTTTGTGGATTAATTGCGATGATCCGCCAAGTAATAAGTGTCTGCGTAATGATTGCAGCACTAATGGTAGCCAATAGGTATTTTTTTTTTATTATAGGTTCGACTTTTTGCGGTGTAATCTCTTATCTGTGTACTTACAAATTTATAAACTGTTGGTTAAAAAATAGAACGGGTTCGGATAAAAAAAATAATAAGCAAGAACACGGTTTTAACAAATCTCAAATAACTGATATTAAAACTCCTTTAGAAACACCCATTAATACTGTCGAAAGCTCTACGGATAAAAGGACGTTAGGATGTGCCAAATTTTGTGGAACAAACGTTTCTCTGGAAAAAGAGTTAAAAACGTTCGTGCATAACATCTCTGAACATTACATCCAAGGATGGTACTGTAAAATTTGTCAAAATGAGGACGTTCTCCAAGAACTTAACGATGTTTTAGAAGATATCTTAACCACAGCTTACAACAATGTAACTAGAATGAACATACTTGAATTAACTGAAAGAATCATATGTATATATAATCAACATTTTGATAATTATTTGCAAGCCCTTGAAATGGTGAAATGTAATATTGGATGTGAATCTCTTGTTGATTGCATTGGGATGGAGAGCGAGATTCAAAATGCTTATAAGGTAAATAGAGAAAAGAGAATTGTTTTGTATAATAATACATTTTTAAATGTACATATCCGTGCATCCTAATAATGAAGATCTTGCACGAAACCAAAAAATAGACAATGGAAAGCTTTTTAAAGTTTTTATCTTGGATATAAGTCATATTCAGAAATACTAGAGATTAGAACAGAAAGATCAAACAATTTTTTACAGTTTCAATTCTATTGTTTTATTATAAGTACTATTTCTGGATTTGATCTTATATCCTATATCAAAAATGATAAAAATTTTTTTGTGTATTTTTCCTCCTGAGATAGCATTTATATTTATAACAAGTATCTACTTTCATTTAATCCATTTTACCTTAAACTGTTATTTATTGTTTATTTGCATGAAGTATTAAGAAAGAAAATATTGAGTGGCATGACTTATGCTACAAAATGGTTCAGAATGCCCTTCTTTAGATGCATTCAAGAGGCAAGTTACATCATATATTAATATAGAAAATATCATATGATATTAGATTATCTAAATGTCAAATATTATATATTTGATATTTATATAATTATTTAACAAAATTTTTAAACAAGTTTTTTAATCTATGTATTTAAATATAAAAAACTTATAAATTTAAAAATATTTTCTTCATATTTTAATATTAATAATATTATTATTAGATATAGTTTTGAGACATATTTCATATTATATTAATTATATTAAAAACATGTTTCATAAATTTAATTTTAAGATTTATATTATCTCAATATGTATTATAATTTTATAAATGTATGTGAAAAAATGGTCTCGATATTTTACTATTTATATACTTCCTACATATCATTTAAATAGTTTTGACCTACTTGAAGTGGGTGTAATCAATGTGATATTAATAATGTTAACAATTAGAAAGAGCTGGTAATTTTCTTCAAATAATGTCTGTAAAAAAATATCAATTTTCTTATAAATTGAGTAGAATTGAATGAAAGAAATATAAATTTTTGTTTATGTAGAATCATCATATTAATATATACAATTTTAACTTTTCTATTTTATTTTCAAATTTCATTTTTATTGTTAAACTCATATTTGAGATAGGAACTTGAAATTTTTCTGTTTTATATAAATATGAATATATAAAATTTGGATCAAAGTATATTGTAAACACATTTAAATAGCTTTTTTTGTGTCAAAAATGTGTTTAAGTATTAGATTTTATAGAAAGATTTAAATCACTTATAATCAGTTTTATTAAGTATATAGAAATTTTATATGAACTTTTAGTTAGTTTATGTAATACCTAATGAAGTAAATCATTTTATGCTATATTACAAGTAACAATTATTGTTGTACAACTATAGTCTATCCCAGTTAAGAAAAACCCTGATGTAAACAAACTGTTTCTCTGAAATTTGTATTCATGCTCTCTAAATGAGTGCTGA
>WUQG02411251.1:0-16212 GCA_011317285.2 Androctonus mauritanicus
CTTGATTGCCTGTACAACATTGAACTTCTATCCACAGCGAAGTCATATCAAGACCTTATTCAGATTCCTGACTCCAGATCAAGAAAAGGATAAAATAAGCATTTGGTGATAGGAAAACTTACCAGCCCGATTGTCTCGACAGTGTGTGAATACAGACTAAAGACTGTGGCATCGTAGCTTAATATATATAGACTAAAGACTGTGATTAGTGCCATCGACCGCACATCCATAATAGTTATGGAGGAAGGAACCAGAACCAAAATTGTAAAATCC
The DNA here is from genome assembly GCA_011317285.2 of Androctonus mauritanicus. Lineage (NCBI taxonomy): Eukaryota > Metazoa > Arthropoda > Arachnida > Scorpiones > Buthidae > Androctonus > Androctonus mauritanicus. The sequence continues at coordinate 274 of WUQG02411251.1, forward strand.
AGGTATTTATCCTTCATTGTCGGGAGCACTCTTTTGTTAAACTCTCTCTCTCTCTCAATAAAGATCCTGGTTTTCTGTTAATCGTAGTTGTCTCCGTTTGTGTTGAGATTGAACTCACTTTGCCGTTCTTACCACACGCCTTTGACCATACGACCGCCGTAGGCTAAAGCCTGTACTAATCGTCCGTCGGATCCACAATCAATTACAAAACACAAATATAAATATTTAGGGTCTGTAAATACTTCCCGGACCCTATGATAAATATTTTTAAGGGTTGAAAATATTTTTCATGGGATCCGGGCCTGCCCGTCGATCTCCGTTCTTTACAATCCGGCTGACCCTTCCGCATGGATGGGCAGCCTGAGCCCTGTCAGTTAGTATTTTAATTGTATGGAAACTGGCATCATCTGTTGACCAAAAATAGGAATACATTAAAAAATATATAATTTAAAAAATATTTTAGGATTTAAATTAATTACGATCAATAAATAATATAGTGTGTTTATTTTTAAATGTCAGAAACTGTTCTGCATCTTTACTGTTTATAGAGTAACCTCTAGATAAATTGGTTTTATGTATACAGTATATACAGATAAGAGACATTCTGTTAAGAAATTTATTTTATTTTTAAAAGTAATTCTCAAATCACGCTTATTATTTTTGATTAGATTAATTAATTATTTTGAAACATAATTATCTTTTCAAGTTTAATACACTAACAGAAATCAGATTTCTATTTTTACATTTGAAGTAATTTACTTATGAATTACGCAAATATGTTAATCGTTACTGAAAACAAAAATGCTTCTATGATATTAAAAGTTGATTTCTTGATATGATGGATGAATTAGAAAAATATTTTTACAGGTAGATGAAAAAATTAAATGATATTTTATCTGTTTTGTTTACTACAGTTACATATCCATTACTAAATTAAACAGTCTACAAAAATCAAAATCATTGATATTCAATATCAGTTTCTTAAAACTATTTCATGCCTAAATTTATACTAAATGTTGATTTATAATTCATCAGTACAGGGTATTATTTAATGGGAAAGCTGCGGAATTAATAAAATATGTAAATTTCTTTCAAAACTTCAGAAGAAAGTGGAAGAAATATGATATACATCAGTCTTATTCAATTTAATAATGGGATAAAAATCTATATATATAAGGATTGTTCATTAGAATAGACATCAAGCTGGTTAGATTAAATTAAATTGAATGAATCCGACAATTAACTCTATAAAAATTTTTGTCACCCATAATAAGCTGTTCATCAACCGTGATAATGTTAACCGAAAGGATGATGGATGGATTTTAATAGGCTAGACTCAGATACCTCTTGAAAGCAATGAGTTCAAATTAGCTCATTGAATATAATCTTCAAGGACTGAAAGTATGAAAAACGGAAATGAATTCGGATCAGCCAAAGTAGTAAATCACTGTATAACTACGGCCTATTCAGCTGACACATCAAGCTTAGGATTTTCCTCATAGAAAATGAGTTCGATTCTCAGCGTCAAGGTATTGGACCACAAGAATCGTGTTATTCGTGGGTCTGGGCCTGTCATAATCCAGGCGCCATATCCGTCTGATCCCTACACAAGGATGTACAGTCTAAAAAAGGGCTTGTTTAGCCTTCTGGCTCGCTTTTGAATGGAAAGTGGCAAGAAGTAAAGATAAATCCATCAGACAGGCCAATTTTTAGAATGATATAAAATATTGAATGAAATGGGCCTATATTATTGATTTCGTTTAAGGAATACTATCGAAAGTTTGAGATTGAATGTATATTTACCTTTAGTTGAAAATCTCGCGTAATCATCACATTTTTTGAAAGAAATTCACATACCCTAAATTTCATATTAGGCTAAGTAATTCCTTAAAAATTTATTTATAAAACTTATAATTTAATTTATAGATTATAAATTTTATGGATCCATAATTCTTGGTATTTTCAGCCGGATAAATGGCAGTATGTTAAGATAAGCAGTTATCACCCTCAAGGATCCGAGTTCAGCTGCGAGCTGTCCCTGATGCTCAACTACATCACTTCTTAAACTGAAATATTTGCACAACTTCTAATAAAACTTTTGTGTGTATTGGCGCCATGTTTCAGTAAAATTGTAAAGAATCGAGTTGGGACTTTAAGACACTTCACTTAGAATGACACCTTAATTTTATTAGGGTTTTAATTTACTTATACAATTTACTTAATTTTTCCGAATTTTAATCTTCCATAAAACATAGATACTGTTTAAACAGTTTAAACAGTTGTGAATACAACTAATTTAAATGTTTACTTTTGGTCTTCTTTACATTGCTTTTTCCTTTAATGTAGCACTTTCATTATTGTATTACGCTTATGTTGCTCTCCCAATAGAACAGAGTTTGATATCCTTGCTATATAAGATCAAATCAATGGAAAATGATAAAATCCAATCAATACTATGTCGGTGATTATGAGTTAATTTTAATCAATTCAATTTTCAAAAATTTATAAATTTGGAATAATTGGATAGCATCATCCTACGACCGATATTCGACGATGGGTCATATACACATTGTCAACAACTGAAAGAAAAATGCAAAGAATATCACATCCCACTCTGTACAGCATTCATAGATTACGAGAAAACATTCGAATAGCATTCATAGAAACGAACATTCGTAATATTCGAATATTTGTTCAACATTCATTTAACAACTACAGAGGTAATCCTAATAGAATTAAGTAATCAGGGAATAGACTGCCAACACATAGAACTACTGCTTATCATCTACGAAGAAGCAATAGCCATAATACAATTATTTAAATATAATAGAAAAATAAAAATCCAACGAGAAGTTCGCCAAGGAGATAGCATCTCACTGAAACTCATCACAGCCTGCCTAGAAGAAATTTTTCGACAAAAAAATAGATCGGAAATGAAAGGAGAAAGATCACTGGGGAGTGTCTCAACCATCTGAGATTTGCAGACGACATAGTACTGTTCGCTCAAACACCAAATGAACTGCAAGAAATGTTAAGTGAATTGAAGACAAAAAGTGAGAATATAGGACAGCAGATAAACTACGAGAAGACCAAGATAATATTTTACACAGAAATAATCCCACAAGTACTGACGATAGAAAGCCGGACAATTGAAAGGGACAATTGAAAGGGTGGAAGTACTTAGGACAAGTAATCAAAACAGAAAGATAGGAGATGAGAGAAATTCAACGTAGGACATAAATGAGGTGGCATGCCTGCGGCCGATATAATGACTTCCTAGGGGACAATATGATACTAATATACTCAAAAGGAAACTCTTCCACATATGCCTACTATCAGTATTGAGATCTTGCTGTGAAACATGGACTCTTACAAAGAAAATGGAAGAGAAATTAGCAATAACCCAAAGAAGCATGGAAAGATACCATAATTTACCAGGAGGGATCGCAATACCAACATACGGATAAGAGAACAAAGAAGAAGACATACTGACAGCAGTTAGAAGCAGTAAGTGGCATTGGGCAGTATATATATCGAGATACACTGATAACAAAATGACAAAGAGAATTACAGAGTGGCAACCAAGACAATGAAAAAGATATTCTGGCATGCAATATAAAAAATGGAGAGATGATATAAGAAAAGTAATTGGTTCTCGGTGGATGCAGATTGTAGAAAATAGGTACACTTGAAAACAGAAGAAAGAAGTACATAAATCCAGTATTGGATAAAATAAGTAATGCTGATGATGATAATGATACAACCGGTACACACTATTATGTACTATTAGTTATGCTATTATTGTATATATAATATACAATAATAGCATAACTAATAGTACATAATTATTTTTTCAGAGATATATAAAAAATTTAAAATAAAAATTGAGAACATTTTTTAAACAAAATTTTTAATACAGCAATTCATACAAATTATCTTTAGGCAGTGTACTATTTTACCTATTCGTATGTATTGGATATTCTTGTATTATTCCATCTTTGTTACACTGTTTTTCTGCAAAACGTCAAGGACTAGCCCTTTTTCAAACCAACATTCCACCAAATTTCGAAACACATTTATACAAAATGTAGATAGTACGAATGTAAACATTGATTGATAAAATATTGCAGCATGGCTGATTAGAACTGAGGAGGGCAAAGGCCGAAATGCATATTCTTGAAAAGCTATGCAATTTGTGTTTTTAATCGAAAAAGCATTTGTAATAAATGTGTTTTGAAATTTGGTGGAATGTTGGTTTGAAAAAGGACTAGTCATTGATGTTTTGCAAGAAAAACAGTGTAACAAAGATGGAATAATACAAGAATATCCAATACATACGAATGGACAGCAATTCATATTTTTATGTCTACTCTTACTTTAGTAATCACATGAAAAAAAAGCAAGCACTTAAACATAAAATAACCTTTTTCTTACAAAAAACAAAAATCTTCAATCTTCAATGAGATTATCTTCACTTGCAGTTGAGTTTTAGATGAGGACAATCTGATTACGATCGACTTTTTTTTAATTTAAGAAAAGTTCGTTATACCAATTTTATTTAACTATATATATTAATACTATTTATTACAGTACAAGATTACATGTGAATGCATTCCTCTCTATTCAATTTAGTATAATAAAAACTAATAAAGTATTTTTTAGGATAAAATTGATTCATGGAAAATTAATATAAATTTAGGTATTCATTAAGTGCACAAGAGTAACTTTTAAGGATAAATATTTGAACAAGTAATGGAACTGAAATAAATTTATAAATTTATTTCAATTCCATTACTTAAATTATTTTTATGAAAGGAGAAAACAACGAATATCGATCATTATTGATGATCACGAAAATAAATATGGCTATATATATATCAAAGTGTGTGGCAAATGGATTTTTGCATATATCTTCAAGTTTGCAAAATGTTTAAATGTATATGTTATCTGCTTACTGGCATGACGCTTATTGGAAATATTCAAGGTAAAGTTAATGTTAAAATATTATTCCGTTTGTTTATACATTGTCTTAACAATCAATGTCGAGAGAAAATAACTAAAAGAAAGAAAGGGCCAAATGCCAACATAATTACAGAATCCCTTTATTATTTTTACGATTATTTTTTCTAATATTATATATATAGCAGGCAATAATTAATTCTATATATAAATCACTCTCAAAAGTATTATTCAAATAAAAAATAACTTGCCAAATGAAAATCATTCTGATTTCTCATATGAATATTCATTAATTATTTTATTGCAATATATCAATTTTCTAAATTCTCTTTGAAAATAGAGTGGTGGCACCAGTGCTTGACCGACTAAGGCAAATATTAATATTGTGAATTTTTTTTGATAGATTTTATACCAAAATATACAAATAAATTTTTGTTGCATTTTTGCACCTGCATCACAGGCTTGCCAACAAGGTTGGAGGGTGGGATTCAATGGGCCGGACTCGGAATCCTCCTGAAAAACTGGAAATGTGGGATTCGGATTTGAAAGTTGATCCTCCAGGGTGGTAAACTACATCTCCACCACGCGACCATCCGGCCGACATTTAAGCTAATTCTCATTATCTAATCTAAAAAAATAACTGAAAAAAACATTGAAAGGAATCAAATAGTTGACAGCAAGCCATCAACAAATGAGCATTCAATAACCAATAGTTGACTCTATTTTTCATTTTATTTAAAGTCTTGAATGAAAGAAATAAAAACTAAAAATATTGCATATCGTATTGTATAAGTAAGCCTATAGTAGGAAAGACTTAAACAAAATTTATCATATGCTTGAAAAAACTTAAAAGATACGCATTTCTAGATAAGGCATAATAGCTTGCAGTCGGTTGCTATTTAACTTTTCTCTTTCAGTACTCATTTGTTCAAGGTCTTCCAAATCGGTAAGCACAAAGCTTCATCAATATCCATTTCATCATGATAAGAAACATTTTCTGATTAATGGACATTCTCTTCAGAATTTTTAATCGCTGTTTCCTTCTTGTTTCTTTTTTCTTGTTCCTTCCTGAGCTTCTGTCTTAATTTATTTATCAAGGCAGGGTGGTGAACTCTACTATCCCTAGCAGCTTGTTTGATGGGCACATCTAACTCCGCAGAAGTTCTTATAGAAATTTTCGGTGCTACCTCCGTGTAATTCCAAAAGTAGGCTACAATTTAATTTGATAATAGTAACTATTTTAGTAGTTCATTATCTATTTTATAAATAGCCTAAGCTAAGGATATCACAATGATGGTGACTGAAACTGTATTATTGGTTAATCAGTAGTTAACCATTTTGGTTATCCACTGATACTTTCTTATTTCTGAGACCAGTAAGTAACCAATACCATAACATGGAATAAATAGGCGTTTTGACTATTTTACAATAATTTAAAATTAGAAAACATTCTTCAGTTTAAATTTAACACATAACTCATACAAAACATTAAACACTCAACCGAAGTATTCTGGATTTCAACATCCAAGCTTAGAAATGACGTGCTTATTATTTCTGATCGAATTCCACAATGCTTCAAATTTCCTTACTTGCTACAAATAGACGTATACAGAAATTTTGAAATGCATGCCATTCATAGAAGACAAATGGTTTCAAAATTTAGACAACCAGGACAATTATTATATCCTCTATTTCCTTAATAAAACTAATAAATAGTAATATTTGTGAACTACCAGAGAGTGGTCAAGGACTGGTTCCACCACATTATTCATTATCATTTTGAATTCAACTAAGACTTTTCAATTTGCTTAGAGACTGATAGAATAATAAAATATAACTACTTTTAATTATATCTGAAATTTTTTCAGGAAGAAAGAATATAAGCTACATTTGGAGGATCGCCGGAATAAATGTAATATATTATCATAAGTTATCTACTTTTACTTTTTTCCGACACTGATTTGTTCTAATTACAAAAATGTATTAATTAGGATCCTTATTTTATGCAACTTGACAGCACCGGGAAGAAAATTGTCAATTGTGTTAAATATGAACTATTTAAAATACTTCAAGATAAATTGGATTTCAGGTATTACTCTGATTTTAGAAAATTTCAAATAATAATAAATTATTCTGCATTGCGTTTTATGATAGTTATTGTTGCATCAAACATTTTATTCTGTACTGTATATAGTCTATTATAAATGGAAAAAAATGGTTGCGTCTTTAAACATTTATAATTGGCATTTGAAAGCGAAAACATAAGACTGTTATACTGTTCTTGTTTAAATGCAAATATCTGCAAACACATGCTATTCCTATACGTTCCAATATAGATTGGTGTATTGTTTTGATTATCATAATTAATCTGATCATCTTCGGGTCATTTCTGTATAAATTTATATATCGATGAGTCCAATTATTCATGGAAATAAATTTCTCAAAAATTTTATTCAAGTTTGATTGAAAATTTACATGCCATCTTGTAAAACGTTTCTGCTGATCGGCTTTATGCATTATCATTGAAAATAATTATTCACACGTGCCATAGATGGAATTTTTATTTTGCATATTTATATGTAATATAAATCCATATTTCACTAAAAACTTTAATTATCTTTTTTAGGTACGAAATAGTATATCCTATACCAAGCAGTTTTGGAAGAAAACAAAAAAATGGAACGTTGACTGGGATGTCTGGTCAAATCTCTTCAAACGTTTGTATAAAAATTTTTATAAATACTCATATATATTATTTAAAAAAATTACTGATGCGATAATTTTTGGAATAGATGTGCAATTACTGAAAAAATTATTGTCAAATTGAATAATTTGACAATATTACTGAATCATTTATTAAACGAATCCCCGTGCTGATACAATAATAAAACAGCAATTTCAATGAAATCATCAAACTCTCTGTTTCTTATCGGAACAAAATTCCATAAAAAGTCGAAAGTATGGGAGATCGAAACAGTTTTATTTTTAAATTATTTATTTAATAAAGGAATTTTTGTATTATTCTAAATTAAGCATGCTCATTATTTAATGCGAACTATTTACAGAAAATTACTTTTAATGGTTTAATTTAATTACTCATAAAAGGATTCATAATCTTGCAAAACATTTTAAATATTTTTTGGAAATTGAGAAAAAGTAGGAGAAATAGAAATTTATACTGCGAAAACCAAAAAAACATTCATATAAGAACTTCAAGTATAATTTTTAATAGTAGGCGGAAAACTATTATTTACGTGCTACAAATTCAAGTGTTTATGTATAGCAGATAAATAGTATGACATAATATTGATATAATTGTACTATTATAAAATATTTTAATCCATAACAAAAGTTTTCTATATTATGCTTTATCTTTTATTTTAAGTTAAAAATTATATCAAACATAATATTAAGGATGCTTATTTCTCCCAATCAAAGATGAAATATTTAACTTGTCGCAAAAATATGTATTTAAATTCAAATCGATAAATTGAAATTTTTACACCCTTATTAAACACATTTCTTTATTACTGTTTAATATACATTTTTCCTATTTGTTACATATTTAAATAAGAAAATTGCTTTAGCTTACTCTTTCTTTCTTTCTTTTTTTCGACGACTTATCAATAAAAATATAATTCTTTCAAATCGGCCGGATTGGCCACGTGGAAATGCTTTGATTTCCACTCTGGACGATCCGGGTTCGAGTTTCGGATCGCACTCATTGAAAATGCTTATTGGAGGGTCCGGGCCGGCTCGGCCCTTCCATCCATGACTTTCACAATCCAGCCAACTCCCTTCAGCAGAGGTGGGCAGCCCGCAAGGGCTTGTTTCGCTCCGCCACTTATTATTCTTCCAGAAAGGAAAGTGGCGTCATCTGTTGACAAAAATAAATTTAATACTTTGAATAGCACTTTTTTCTATTTTACTTTTAAAAATTTAATTATATTATTTTTGGTTATTTATTTGAATAAATAATAAAATATAATATATGATAGTAATCCGATAATCTTTAATCTAATATAATTGATTATTGCAAAATAATAAAGATAAAATATTTATAAGATAATAATTTTCATATTTCATCTTTATTATAATTATTGTTGTCTCATCAATTGGATGAACTATCTCTATCTTCAAATGAATAAATAAATCAACAATGTGTTTAGAATAATGATATGATTTATTGTTGCATATATATCTATCACTTGATTACCAGAATAATTTCTCCATTAACTCGTTATAATAGTTATAAACAACTACCTTCATTACTCCAATGCGATAGCCGAGTTTCGTGAATATAGAACCTATCACAACCTACGTAAACTGATACGTTAACTGAATAGTTAACGTATATTATTCAGTTAACTATTATACTATTATACTATTATATTATACTAGTATACTATTATTATACTATTATACTATACAGAAGTTTGAAGAAACAATCGCTAACAGTTCAGCCTACAGAAGACGAAAACTAATGTCAGAGAAACAATTAGGGTGTTGCCTTTGCAATCGTCGAGGGCACAGAGATGACCCTCTCTGATATTATCAGTGCCCGTGAAATAACGCAACAACTGAATTTGAATGTCACCACGATATTCTATGTCTTACGGAAAGTTCTTCACTTCTATCCATATAAGATCAGCCGCATATAGCAACTCCAACACAATGATTATGATCATCGCTTGGAATTTGCTCTAACATTTCTTGCCAGGACGGAACTTGATGATTCTTGATTGTACAAAATTCTGTAGGGAGATAAGTCTCATTTTAATCTGGATATAGGGCTATTAACATCCACTGTTGTGGAATTTTGGCATCCGAACAAGCCCACGTAGTTCAAGAAATTCCAATGAATTCACCAAACTCACTATTTGATGTAGCGTCAAAGCAGAATTCACTATTGGACTATTAGTCCATTCTTTTCTGAGAACATTACTCTGAGATGACTAATAACCCGATCCTTTACTGCATAAACGTATCACGATATCCTGATCAGTATTGTCATTCTGCAACTCCAATACAGATAATATCTGGATGAGATAATTTTTATGCGAAATAAAACTCCATCAGTCATTGTTCTATCAGTGCAGCAGCTGCCGCGACATCACTTCATAGAAGAAAGAGCAATTTATTAGTCGGAGTTTTCCAGTTGAATGACCTCCTCGGCCATTTTTTGATCAATAGATTACGCCACTTCACTAAAAAAAGAGTCTAAGTGGCGGGACGAAACAAGTCCTTCCAAAGACTGCCTACTCGTGTGGAGGAGTTAGCAGTATTATTCATGTCGGGTATCGACGGTCCGGGCTCGGACCTCATGATAAATATTTTTAAGAGGAAATTTTTTTAAGAGGCTGGTCGGCTTTCCACTCTGGAGGAGAGTCTAACCTGGATCCTCCAGAGTGGAAAGCCGTTGCGCTTCCACACTGCCAATCCGGCCGACCTTCTTCGGCCATTCAACTGAAAACTGTGACTAATAAACTACTCTTTCCTTTGTAGTCTGTGAGCGAGAGTGCTCTGTTCTCATTTCCTCGATCCAATTCCAAATAGTTTTGCTGTGAGATTAACTGAACTCCTAAGTCTATCTGGCCATAGTCCCAAACTCGGCAACTTTAAAGGACAGCATATCACGGGGCTCTGATGTCCTTCCGACATGTTACGTTCGGCTATAGAAATGTGCAAAGAATGCAATTTGCGATCCACAGAAACTTTACGGCGGCCACATTGACCGTAGCCTTCCACCTCGTGGAGGAAGTGAATGTACTGAATAAAACGAGAAGTTTCAGTTCAAATAGATTTATTATTTATTCATCTGTTCTTGTAAATCTTTTTCATATTGTTCAATACCTCTACGATGACTTTTGGAATTGTTTTCTCTAGGAATCCTTCCTACCATGTTTTAATTAGTCCTCTACTAAATTTGGTGTCAATATGGTTATTAGATTGAGATACAGACACCTCTGAGTAGAGTTAAATTAAGTACAAAATCCTGTATTTAAATATGTACATAAAGATTTCAAGTTGTTTCTTTAAACAAATTCAGGAGTTAAATTTCAAAACCGACAAAATGATCCACCTTGTGAATCCAGTTTTTCACGAAGGATCAAAGCACGAGTGGCTATATCCCATCTCTCATCCTACCCATAGATTTTTCTTCTTGGTGTAAACAAATCCGTTACGAGATCTACAGCTGAATTCTTCAGCTTCAGAATATACAAGTGTGATATGGTGACCTAATTACACTCTCATAATATAACTAAACCGAAGTGATCTAAATAATAATATAAAAGAAATCGCGAAAACTACCCTTAATAAGGATTATATCCATATCAGACCGTAATCTAGGCATTACCGACCTTCTCATATTGCCAACAAGATTGTAATTATGAGGATTGAAATCATTATTCAGGCAAAATTATAGTTTAAGCTTAACAAATCGTCTAGAGAAGTCTAAAAGCACAATTCTTCTTCCAAGATCATCCCGTAAACATATAATCACATTTAAATCAGATTTGCCAGTCAATGCACTCGATCAATTCCTTATTTATCAAAATATTGATTAACAAGACATTGCCAGTGTAGGTATGCATTTTCACCCTCCAAAAAAGTCCCCGATCACTTGCAAATACTACACTAGCAATTGTCAAAACATATGATTCGAAAATCTCATTTTCATAGAGTTCTCTATGCAATGTGCTATTCACAAATCTTTTCTGTCATTGATAGTGATAATACAGATCTCTGATCTGAAAATTGATCGATTTCTCTATTGCTTGAAGTCTTATATGTTGTATCATATTTCTCCACATAAAAGTCTTTCTGAAATCAGTTTGCAGCTAAATCTATATTTTTCTGTGAACAAAACTATTTCCATATATTAGTACCCTAGTGACATGTGAAACATTAATTCAAATGCATTCGTTTCCGAAGAAAGAGAAACGGATTTCTACCTCCTTTCTCAAAAATATGCTTCATTCAGCTTAATTCGCTTGAAACCCTCTTTGTAGTGGCATTAGAAAATTCGGAAATAAGCTCAGAACAGCCATATTACTATAATTTTTAATGGTTATTTGCAGGTAACAGTAATCTTGATGTCATTTGGAACAAAATGTCCTTCATCTGGCTTTCTAACGATGTCGCCTTTCTCCATAATCTTAACACTACATTCTTCACAAATTGAATTTAAGCCGTATCAGCATGATTCAATCTCATCTGCATTTAACTGATAATACGCTATCACAAAAAAAATCAGTTGAACAACATTTATCAGTTATGTTTTAAAATTTGGCTATTCCGGAATTACAGACAAAATTTGCAAAAATAAAAAATAATCAGATTTATCAGATTTCTAGCAGCAAGATTTTAATAGCAATTCAAGATTTGCATATTGCTAATAGTTTAAAAGCATACTGAATATGTAGTCGTTGATTATATTATTTAATTCCAAATTTTTAATATTTTCATATTTCATAAATATTAAAAAATTATAATAAACGATTTATAAATTTAATCTTTATTTTCCAATTAATTGTAGTTATGACAAATTTTTATGAATTTATAAAACACAATGATTTCTAAAATATTTCGTTTCTTCATTGTGTTTACTGGGAAACTCCGAGAAACAAATTTCGGAGTCACATTTTTACTGAGAGATGCAATAATTCAATTTCAATCTAATTGCAATTTCCTAGATATAATTCAAATAAGTATTTTCAGAAAAATCTGTCCTATTGGAGTATAACCTAAACATGTCAATGGATTTTTTTCTGTTTAATACCATTTTCTAACTGGCTCGTGTCATCTGGCAGGCATGCTCACCAAGGAAGCACATATCAATATTACGATGATCAGACAGATAGAAGGTAAGATTGTGCGAGCCGAGCCTTGATAACTCATCAGAAACTGTTGATGTGTCACCCGGAATTAAACTCAGATCTTCCAAGGTGGAAGTATAACACGTTTCCAATGCGGCCATGCAGGGACCATGTTGGTGAATTGGCGTTTATCGCAAATATTAAATATAGCATTGTAAATATTATATATTATAAATATTCTTTTCCTGAAAGAACTAATAATCAATTTTTTTATTAGAATCATAAAGAGTAATTGCTCTTCAAAAATCTCTTGTAATGAACTGCTTTGTCACTATCAATATAAAATGAGATGTATTTTATAATAAATATAAAAAATTAAATTATAAAATAAAATATTACAGAAAGCCGATATATCTGTTGTACCAATTTTTATAACCTATGATCGATTCCAAGATTTCGACTACTCAATAAGTTTTGAATTTCATCAAATTCGCTTTATAGTGAAAATTGGTAGCCATGAATCAAACTGGAATTCCATCATCAAACCTTTTAGTTTTGAAGTAAGTTAATTTTCGTTAATATCTCAATTTGTAAATTTAATATTATTTTAGAACAAACTATGTATACAGAATGACTATCCTTAAAAATATATAAAAACCATAGAAGGAAGCTCAGTATTATTAATATTAATTATTAAATAGAGATTCCCCAGAAAAATTGCTAAAATTTTCTACATTTTATTCTAAACAATATTAATTTCCATCTGAGATATCATATTTTGAGATGAATGCTGTTATCAATGTAACTACCAAATGAAAGATATTTAACACCAGCAGACATAAAGTATAATAGATATTTTATGTCTGCTGGTTAATATGTTCTGCTGGTTGCTGGTTTTATGTCTGCTGTTATAATATCGCAAAAATTCCAAAATATTGAATATATTTTCAGATTAATCTATAAGATTTTCTATTGAGTAGGATTTCTATTTTTAACAATATTAAAATATTTTTCTTATCTCTTCAACACAATATCTTTAGTAATTAATTAAATCATGATAGTGAAAATTTTTAGAAGTGTTTTCCATATAAATATATAAAGATTTTCATTTATTTTATATAATGAGATTTTTTCATGCGATTACTAATATTGTTTTTCATACTGAAATTAAAAATTGATATTCTGCATAAAAGTTGAACAAACCTCTGTTATCTATTATTTTAATTATTTTATAGCTTTGGGTTACACTTTTTATGCTGAGTATTATATTTGGAATCATATTACATCAAGTGCTGAAATGTGAATCATCGAATGAAACTGGTCCTTTCCGATCATTCCCAACAGTGATTTGGTATCTATTTGGTACTTTAACATTTAAAGGTAAGTAACTAACATAAAATAATTATATGAAGAGCAATATGTTGATTGCTGTTAAAATATTTGGCAAAAGTTCTATAAATTCTATATTTGTCTTATTTTTTCGATTTGATTTCTTGTTTATTTTAGGTGGTAATTTACGCAATGTCTATAGAATTCCGTCAAGACTTTCAATTGGAGTGTGGCTATTATCTGTTGTTATTTTGACATGCAGCTATAGTGGGAACTTAATGTCCTTCATGGCTTCTCCTATCTTTGAGTATATACCCAGTACTTTCAATGAACTGGCATCTTCTGTACAAAACGGAAAATTCGCTTGTGGAACTATAATAGACACCAGTATAAATACTTTTTTAATGGTATTATATATATAAATATAGAAATAAATATATTTTAAACATTAAAAATTAATCTGAATATTATTAATCCTTAGAATTCAAAAACTGGAAATGCTAAGATACTCGCAGATCATATGGCTTCAAACAAGATTTTTTATAAGATGGAAGAATCAGTTGACCGAGTATTGAAAGGAAAATTTGCATTTTTATTCAGTTATTCGGAACTTACAAAAATACAAAAATCTATTGGAGTTGGAAAATTGTTGATATCTAAAGATTCTCTTGCAACATTTTCTTTATCATACGCTATACGAAGAAGATTTCCTTACAAAACAGAACTTGATAAAATGTAAGATGGTACTTTATCTATGTTTTTCTATTTGTTTCATTATCTAGCGAAATCTGTTTATATAATACATTTCATTCAAACTAAAACAGTTTTATTTAAATATACCAATTCTAAATTTTAAAATCAGTTACTCGATTTCCCGATTGTATATAGGCCTAACTATGTGGCGGGATAAATCCAGGCTCTACTACAGGCTACTGATACTCACTAAGCATTTAGCAGATTATTCGGAAGATGTTTGTTGGTCGATCTCGAATACCTTTGTAAATTATCCAAGGGACAAACCGCGATTCCAAGAATGATTTTCGAGAATTAAGTCTGATATTTTCCATACTATCAATCAGACTGACTATATTTTTACATTTTAACATTATGCAACAAGCAAATCTGTAAGAACTATCCCCATGCTTTCCGTACTAGTCGGTGTTTTGGAATGATAATAAATGCGCAATATATATCTCAGAAAGACTTTCCGGAAGGAACTGGGCTCGTTTCGTTGAAATCCATTCTTTTTTCCAAAAATGGTGTGGGTGACATTTGACGAGAATTAGAATCCCCTATACTTCGTAAACTCTGGTTGAAAAGCAATGTAAAACAAAGAAAGAAAGAAAATGCAAAATTGAAACATACAATCAATTTGAAAGATTATCTGAAGTTAGAAAGATCCATATTCACCTCCGTTAGATTAAAACTAAAAAAATTTTTAAATGCTCTCTATTTTTAAATAGATGAAGTTAAAATTCTAATTGTATTATTTCAAAATCGATTGTAAGGGGGAAATTGTGCTTGACAAAATACATCAAGGTTTGCAAAATTTATTTAGAAAAACTATCACATAAAACAGCGTTTCTCAACCACTGGTCCGCCGGACCAGTACCGTCCGCGGAGAAATTTGACCAGTCCGCGAAGAGCTTATCTTAAGTAAATAAGTAATATTTAAATATAATCTTTATATATAAATATTATTGTAAGTAACTGGCGATAAAAATATTACAATTAACTTATGTAGTAGTGCTTTATAGCGTCGGCCGGATTGGCCGCGTGGAAACGCTTCGGCTTTCCACTCTGGAGGACCCGGGTTCGAGTCTCGGGTCCC
>WUQG02411262.1:0-16211 GCA_011317285.2 Androctonus mauritanicus
CACTAAAAGTACTACAATTTTATTACAAACTCACATCCTGTTTTTTTTTTGCTTCTCAGTTCTCAAAGTTGATCCGCCTCCTCCCAAGGTCATCTCCCTCAATTTGACACTGACCACGAATAAGCACTGCAAAAAATCCACTGACCTGCGAATAAGCACTGCAAGTGACAATAAGCCAAATTTGACCCATACATCTGAAAAGGTTCGCCATCAATGGTATATATGGTACTGATGAGGGACTCAAATAGTCCGAAAATGTTATACCATGTTAGACCTCTAGTACATTTGCTGTAGTGCTTCGTTTTTTGGAACTGTAGTTAATATTAAATACCATAAGTTTCCAACTAACTTACAGTTTTATCAGTTTCCATTATTCTTTTCTAGATTTGGATACATTAATGTGATGATATACACTATTTTTTGATTAGACAAACTTATTGAACATAATGACTTTTAAATTATGCAATAAAATACTTTTAATTTTATTTATAACTTCTTTATTACAAAAATTAAAAAATAGGACTGTATAAAAATTTATCTATTCAAGGCTATGGAAGCCTTGAATAGATAAATTTTTATATATTGCAGAACTTGGTTAAATGAGTCTCAGTTAAGTAGAATGCTACTGTATTTTTTATATTTCTTTATTTAAAACTGCTAAGAATAAAACAATATAAAATTTATTTATTTGCCTTTTTAGGAAATGAGGATGAATTATGTACATTTGATGATGGGAATGATTGTGGATTTAAAGTTGAAAATAACACTGGATTTCAATGGAAATTAATTCAGGCATCTAAAGCTCGAATACTTTGGCCACAAACAGATCATTCACTTGGAACCAGAAGAGGTAATGATATTTTAGCAATAAAATAAATTTATATTTCAAGTTATATAAAAAAAATTAGAAATATGAAACTTTTAATTTTTATTTTAAGCCAAATTCAGTCGTTATTATACAAAATTTGAATACTGTATAATGTGCTAATAAAATGTAATTTAAATTACAATTAAAAATTATATTGAATAAATAAAATTTTATTTTTATCTTAAGGTTCTATGGCAGTTTTTTTTTGCTGAAAATCAGTTCTTCTCAAAATGTATCATTCTAGAGATTTTTTCCACTGATAAAAAGTTTTCTGTAATTTTTCCTTTTAATAAATTATTGTTTAAAAATTATTTCTTTAATAAATAATCCCATAAATAATTTTTCCTTTTCATTTTTTATTTATTTATGTATATAATTCTTCCTTTAAATAAATTATATTGTGTTAAATACAATAAGTGCCCAAATTATGTAGCTTCAATTTATGTGGTTTCAGAGATATCCAGATGCATAAACCTGTTTTTTTTTTGTTGAATTTCCATAAAATGCCAATGAAATATTCATTAATAAATTTACTTTTTTTGTAAAAATAATGTTTATGGCCTTAAATTTACTTATTTATTCTTAAAGTATGTTCATAAATTTCATTTGACAGTTCCATTTGTTTATATTGAATTTAAGCATTGTTGACTTATGCAATTTTTGAATTATGTGAATATTTTTTAGATTAATCATGTAGATTGAGGATCTATTGTCAATATACATTTTATTAAATATGGCATTTAAAAATATTTTTTTAAATTTATAATATAATTATTTTTGTTTACAAATAAAATTTACCAGTAAGAAAATTTTGCTTTAAATGTGATTGATAAAACTGCTAAAAATGAATTTACAATAATTAATAAAAAACTAAAATTAATCGAAAATTTCATTTAAGTTCAGCAATTGGAACAATAAAAATAAAAAACTTTAATAATCACTACAATTTAAAATTTGAACTATAAAAAACAGTACCAAAAAATTTAAATTAGTATTTTTAAGCATTTGATTAAAATTTTTCAATTTTAATTTTGAAGTCTGAATCAAAAATTAATTTCTGTTTTTGATTTATTTTTATTCATAAGCAATTTTTTTAATAAATTTTATTTTAAATTTAATTTTTATTTATAATAAGTAATAAATAAAATTCAAAATAAACATTTTTTTATTTAAATAATAAATTTATAGAACTAGAATATTTCAATATTTTTCAATTAGTTATCATCCAAAGGGAATTTTATATATATTTCAAGTTAAAATTGTCCATTTTTACATTAGAGCTTCTCATTATATTTTGATTTCTTCATCCAGTAATTACTGCAAAAATGGATTCATTCGCAGGATTTTATGAAATCCAGGAATTATTTATTCACTGTAGTTTTTATCATGCTATTCATCTGTAGAAGACCGATAAGGCTAAAATATGATATTTCTTTAATTCATATTTTCTACATTTTTGTCTCTTCAAAATTGTGTTTATCAAAAAATAAATCTAAAAATTATTGTCTAGAAATCTATCAGATTTTTTAGATATTTTTTATTCATCCTAAATTTTTTACATAACTAATGTTGATTCTAATAAAAATTCCAATTAAAATTACTATCTTTAATTTAAAGTCTGAAAATTAAATAAATTGTTAAAATAACATGATAAAAACAATAGTTTCATGATTAATTTTTAATTATGTAAACTTGCAAATATTCATTTGAAGATGTATAATATTGTATATTTATTCTCTTTTAAGATATTTAAAATAAAAGCAAACATGAAAGAATAACAAAACAATAGTACAATAACAGTTGAAAGCACAATACCACTTATATCATAATCAGGAAATATAAATGGAAGTTATTTTTCATCTCTAAATTATATCAATAAAATCATGCACAGATTATGAGTAGAGAGGTAAGCTATCAAAAAAAATACAACAATAAATAGCAATAAAAAATAAATAAAAAATGAACATAAGGGAATATAAGGCAATGAAATTTTTTTAAAGTTACCATATATACTTGTGTATAAGCTGAGATTTTTTTCCAAAACAAAATTCCTGAAGTGGGGGTCAGCTTATACACCAATCAAAAAAATCAACTTTTTTTTGGCTAGAGAAATTGAAGTAATAAGCAAAACTATAACTTATTAAACATCTCCTGAAGATCAGGAAGGAAATTTTGCAATAATTCATTTAACAGAATGCCAAATAAAAACACAAAAAACAAGCTTCAAAGCCGAACCAAAAACTTTTTTATTTAAAGTACTTTAAATAAAAAAGTTTTTGGTTTGGCTTTGAAGCTTGTTTTTTGTGTTTTTATTTTGTTTCCCGAACCTGGTCTCTCTTTACTATGCCAAATAAAATTTTATCTTACCCCAAAACGATCGAGCACATCGCACCACTGACTCCAACCTGTGTGTATACCGTAATCAGAAAGGCAATGCTGCACTGCCCAATACGACGTGACATGAAAACTCGACAATCAATCAAGAATCTTACCTAGGATTCATATCTAGGAGAAAAAATATATTCATTTTTCATTATTATTAATTAAGAATGTTTTAATCCATCTGCTAGTAACCAATAAATGCCTATTATATTTAACTAAAGTAGATTAAAAAATAACTAAAATAATGTTTAAAATAATGAAAAAATAATAATTATTTAAAATCTGTACTGAAAAATAATTAGTCTATCAAAAAAGTTCATCATAAGCAAAATCAAAACTTCAAAATCGCATGCTTAATGTTTAGAAGTCATGTTGGTGTCATCCTAATGGTATATGACATCATCATTAGGATGACTACTCATTTTAAAATATGATCAAAGATTTAAATACAATTCAACTCAACAAAATGCAATGCAAGGGAAAATGAAACTTCAAATGGTCTCTTAGGAACTATATGACATAGTCATATTATTCTAATGGAATTTTTACTGTGATAATTTAATATGAAATTTTTTTAGAAAAGAAAACAGTTATTTAATAACAAACATAAAAAGAAAATATTTTTATGTAAATTATCAAAATTTATAACTATTCATTAATTTGATATTTTTGAAGCCATGTCATCCTAATGATAATGTACACTGAATCAGTCTCTCTTCAGAGTAAAGTAAAATTTTTAAATAATTCCAACCTGCATTTATAGAAGTGCATCAGATAAGTGACATCGCACTGCCTGATGCACCACACTGCAGAAATTCTCAACAATAATCCAAGAATCTTATATAGGTATGCTGCACAGGATCACTTCGAGTTAAAGTAAAATTTTATGTATTAAATTGATATGGTAACTGGTGTTGTATTATAATAATTTATTTTACATATATATATGTTTTAATAAAATATTTATTTTGACAAATGACATTAATATATTGGTAATTAAAAAATCAAAGATCACATAATTTATCGATTTCAAATTTTGATCGAATTTTAAGTGCTAAAATCAGGATAGACTTATATATGGGTTTTGTGTTTTTACTGATTTTCAAACTCTGAAGTTGGGGGGTTGGTTTATATATGGATTGGCTTATATTTGAGTATATACGGTATATATTTTAATATAAATATAAATTTTTAAATAGAGTAAATAAACATATTTAAGAAAAAATAATTGGCGCATAAAATTTATTAGTGATATTTTGAAAAAATTTAGTACATGAGAAATTTGATCTTTATGAAAATTCTTCCAATTTAAAATATTTTGTGCTTCTGTTTTGTGAAAATTATAAATACTAAAAATACTAACGATATTATAATTTAATGTTTCAGGTATTTAAATTTAAATGAGAATGAAATATTTAGTGAAATAAGCTGTATACGTTATATATAATCTTTTTAAAATTTTGCTGAAATATTTATTATATATTCTATTACAATTAATTTACAATATATATATAATTTAAAATAATAATAATATTTTAAAGATAGCAATTTTTATAAAATGTTAAATTATAGGAGAGATTGTAAATTACAGGAAATAATTGAATCGTTTCCTTTATTAAATGTGGGTCCTTATTTGACAATAAATTTGCCCTTGGAAATTATTTATATGTAAGTTATAGATATCCTTATTATCTATTTTATATAAATTAAAATTAATTACATTTTAAATGGAAATGTGTATAAAAGAAGAAAAATTAATTAAAGCTTTATATGTGACTAGTTTTTTCCGATATATAAATTGTAAGAATTATACGTGACATATTTAATAATGTATAATAAGTCAATGAGAGATATTTAATCTATTAAAATTAAAACAATTTCTTTTTTGTAGAGGTGTGAATTTTCCCAAGTGTTATTAATGTATTATTTACTCACACAATGAAGAAATTTTTCAAATTTGAAACTAAGAATGAAATAACTACAAAAGAAACAAATACTTTCATTGGTAAAACATTTACTGTTGGGAAATTTAATGTTACTGTAGATGATGTAATTGCTGAAGGTAAATATATTTTATTATTTGAAATTTATGTTAAAATTATATTCCAGCATGTAGTTTTTGTAATTATTTTTAATATGAAGCTTTTATTTATGCAAAAAAAAAGCTTTAAATTCTTTTTTTGGAAATTAAAAAAAAAATTTTTTTTGTATAAATACCAGCTGTTACTTGAGAAATGCAATACTTTCTGCAATTTTTGATGTAGGTGTGGCAACAGAAATTACATTTGTTTCTATATATGGAAGCAATTTAATTTCTAATGGATTACCTATTTATAATTTTTATATATTATTTATTTTTATAAAATATTCATTGTTTCGAATGATTATTTAATTAAAATTAATTTTTTTAATATAAAATTAAGTCACGAAAAAATTTTTTGTTTCAAATATAAAAGTTAATGCAATAATTGTTAATTTCTCATGTGTTGGTTTTTATAATAACTTAATCCATTTTTGACATTCTTTCAAAAATATATTTCAATATATTTATCATATGCAAACTTTCGTGCATAAAAATTATTGATTTGAAAGCTATTCATTAAAACAAAGCGATTGCCATCTTTGTAATTAACTATCAACAGACATGATTTTGTGAAAGTCAGATACTTATAGTCACTAATTGTTTTTCATTATAAGAATTATTATAGTTTGAATTCCAGTTCAGATCCCAAGTTTAATTGGAGTTCAAGCTATAATAATTCTTATAATGAAAAACAATTAGTGACTATAAGTATCTGGATATTGTTGATTTTGGTAATTTTAATTATAATAGTCAGTAGTCGTAAAGCTTAACGTGCAAAATTTGATGTATCAAATTCAGTTCAGTTAATAAGAGAATTTATTAGAGATAAATGATTGATTTATAAGATAATTTGTAAATAACAAAAAGCATCTGGAAGTCACATATATATATATATTTTTCTTTCATCTTTCTATCTGTATTCTTATCTTTCTCAGATATTACAAATTGCATCATTCAATTAATTTTATTAAAATTTGAAATAGTTGTTCAGAACAGAACACTAAGCATTATTAAATTCTCAATCTTCTGAAAATTTTAATACAGTTGGTCAAAATTATAGGATATGCATAAAGATGTATATTATAAATAACTTATGTATAAAACAACACTATTGAGCAATAGTGCTGTTTTATATGTAAGTTATTTACATTACCCATTAAAGCAGATAAAAAATCTAGATGCATATTAATTTATTATTAGTGTTATTTTAGACAAATATTATTTATGGATAAATCTGCTCCATCTGAAAGAATAAATGCTATATATTACAAAAATAAATCACTATTTTGTATGAAAAAAGTCTGAAAAAATAAAATATATGCTATTCCTTAGTTGTTGTTTGATTTTAAAACTTAAAATGCCAATCAAATTAACTGCTTCTAAATTAGAGCAGAATCCCGTTTTTTAGTATTTACTTCATTTTTTTATACATAAGAAATGTTTTTATAATAGATTAGCATTAAACTTTATAATTGAAAGTTCATTTGTAAGTAGATAGTTAATATTTACATTAAACACAAATAACTTAGCTTTTAAAAGAGCCATTTCTTTCTAAATTTTTCAAAATGCTTCTCGAATGTCCATTTTAAATGCAAATTATAATAGAATGAAAGATGTAAAAATTTAAATTAAAAAATAAATAAATATACAATATAAATAGCATATATGGTTAACTTAGAGGTGAAACTGGCAAGTCTTTTGTTAAAAAAAAATCAGGTTTATGGATTTGGCAGTTATGAATGAAATTTTTTTTTTCAATGGTAATAATATCAAAGTTCTGTTCTGTATCTGATTTCATAAGATTGCAGATACTGAATTGAACTTATATACAGGAAGTTGCAATAGGATCTTGTAATCATTTTTATTTCATGACATGAAAATGATTAAAAGATGCTGTATTTTGGACTTATGATAATCCCAATTAGTCATCTTTTATCTACAATGTAAGAAATAGTGAATATTCTACTTTTATCTGTCAAATCATTGATATTAATAATTAAATAAATGAAAACTAATATTAAAATATAAATGCATAAAAAGAATACTTTTTCAAACAATAATTTATTACTAATATAACTAATCTTAACTAATCTTATAACTAATCTTATCCATTAAAAGCTTCCAGACATTGGATAAATTCTGCTGTCTTTAATATTAAATAAAAGCATAAGAAAATTGGTAGCATGAACCATTTCATTCTTAAATACTTCTGTATTAGTTGTAAATGGTTTGATAGTTTTGTTATTTTTGAAAACATTATTATTATTGTATGATGATGATCAATTCTTTCTTTGAAATGCTTTTATGGAAATTTGGTACAATATGGCATTTATAATAATAATCTTGATGTATTTCTTGTTTGGCATATCTGCAATTATCTGTTTTTACCAATTGATAAGTTTCTGTGCACTTCACCCATTTTAATGAAATTTAATGTTAGCTTTTCATTTTTAAAATAACAGCGATAGTGTATGACTAAAAAGTTATAAAAAGAATAGTTATTTAACTCGTTGTATTTATGTTAGTTGGTATCAGATATGTCAGTTTTCTATATCACTCATGCATTGGATAGTAGTCACTGTCAGCTAAACTGTTTTTCAATCATTAGTGTTTTTAAACAATAAAATTAAGCTATATGATGTTTTATTCATTATTTTTTTGTCTTCTTATGTTGTTTCTTTTAATATTTAAAAATTATAAAAGTATTTCAATATCCATATAATATTAACATATAATAGGCATATAATTAATCCTTTTTATTATAAGATTAATTATTTTTTAATCAAAATCATAATTTTTCTTTATCAATTTGTAATGTGTTTATTTTTCTGTATCTATACATCTTGACTTTTGTTGTCCAGAAGAGCTACTGTTTCCTTATTAAATCAAGTATTTTCAGTTATATTTCATATAGAAACATTTTTTTAAAAATATTCAGTTATATTAGATTTTGTGCTGGTTAATTTTGATTGCTTTTTAATGTTATAAAATTCTTGAAAGACGAGATATATTTGTACCCATTTTATGAAACATACTGCCATTCTTCAATAACATTATTCATCTTAATGACAATATGTGATTTTTTTGTTGTTATTAAATATTACTATAGCATGAAATGCACCAAAATTTCAAGCAGAAAAAAGTTTATTAGTTTTGAAGGCTGAAGCCATTATTTTGAACGATTTAAGAAGTCCTATGTCATAAATGCCAATCCTCTTATTAACATACCAACTCAGTGTCTTATATAATCTAAATACATAACAAACTATATAATCCTACAATCACCATCAATTTTATTTATTGCAATTGAAAATTTATAACTTATTTAGTATTAATATTTATATTTGATATTCATGTAAGCTTAAGAACTGTAATTAATTTCTCCCCTTTTTCTATAAATATTCAAATTTGAAAAATATTCTGCACTTCATGTTCCAAAATGTTCTGTATGTTGTATTCTATTCTTTTTTAATTTGTAAATGTTGAAGATGACTTCTTTAAAGTTGAGAGTAGTTCAAAAAGTACTCTCAACTTAAAGAAAGAACGCTAATAAATTGTTTGTTTCCACTTGAAATTTTGGTGCTTATCATTTTATATATTTAACATATAAGTGGAAGCTTATATACAGTGTTACATATAACATACCAAATGATCTATGTTTATGAAATTAAAAAATATTAAAGGTAATAAGCAAAAATTATTTGTATTAATAATACAGAAAATTTTTCAAAATCCATATTTGTAAATTTTTTTTAATTACAATAAAATTTTCTGAAAACAAAAGTCATATAATGCTTTTTATTCCAAAGAATATCGGAATTTTCATTTGGATAATTTTAATAAAAGCAAGCTAAGATTTTTTTACTTTAAAGTAAATAAATAGCTGTTACTTACTAATAAGTAATAGTTAATAAAAAAAAAACAGAGCAAATGAAGGCTTGACATATCAGTTATGATTTTTAGGTGATAATACATCTGGATAATTATAAATATAGATACAGGACTGCTCTGGCTTACAATGGAATAGTCGTATACCTATACTTATAATTATCCAGAAATATTTTAATCTAAAAACAATAATCAATAACCTATGTAAGTCAGAGCAGTCATAAATCGGAAATATCCAAAATTTATGGATTTTCAATTATCAATACTTATTTTTATATTCTGCTTTATCAAAATAAATTTAAACAAATACAAAAATGCAAAAACCAGATACAAAAAGCATCTTTGTATATCAGATCATTAGTTAGGGACTCAAATCATTTGTCAATTGCATTAATCAATCATAAGAATTTATGAATGACATTGTCATCATAAGTTGAAAACAACTTGCATATTAAAAAAAATTATATATTCTCATAGTTAAAATGTTTCTATAATAAATATCCAATTAAAATTTTATTACTTTTATAGACATTTTAAATACATAATTTTGTTTTTATTTTTTGCTTTATTCATTAAAATTAAAAAGGCGGAATTTTAGGATATTCATGCTTTAATAAAACTAAATTTTTATTTTTTGAAATCTACACTAGTAGAAAAGCTACAATGAAAAAATCTGATACTATATAAGTTAGCATATAATCAGCTCTAATTATATTGGAAAACAAAGTGAAAATTGATCCTTAGTTGGTACTAAGGATTGGAAAAATAAATAACTTTCTGGTAGACGTATTGCTTATTCCATAATTGCTAAGAATAATGTTACTATTATATTACAGCTATACACTATAGATTTAAAATTTATATATACATTAACATGCTCACATTTAACTTTTGTATATCTTTTATATTAATGTCTCATGGGCTTTTCTAATATTTATTTGTATTATTTGAAAATCATTTATAAATTATATAAATATGAGTTCTTCAGCACAATGCATAATCATACTAAATGACTGAAGAAAAATTCTTACTGTATGGTAGTAAGTAATACAAATTACTTTTGATTTCATAACAGAAATCATTTTCAAGTGAATGATGGGTTGTAAGAATGAATCTCAGTTATAGTAAATTAAAAAAGTACGATTAGACTGCAACTGTTTGGTGTACCAAGTATGAGGCACAGAGAAAATGTTATAAACAGCAAGAGAGATAAGAGTATTTATTTGAACATGGTTAGGGTAGAAGTTAGTAAGAGATGAAATAACTGTAAAGGGAAATTAATTCATTTAATATATTTTTCATCGTATACATTTGATACCATAAGGCATCTCTATCTAATATCCTTTGGCAATGAAATCAAACACTTCATTCTTTTGTTAAAAAGATGTAAAAGAAATTCATTTTTCCTTTACATCTTTTTAACAAAAGAATGAAGTGTTTTATTTCATTGCCAAAGGATATTAGATAGAGATGTTTTATGGTATCAAATGTATGTGATGGAAAATATATCAGATGAAGTTAATAAAATCAGCACAATTCAGCATTATACATTAAACTGAAAAATTCACATTATTCATATAATAAGCAGCCACACTACAATTTTAAATTATATATTGATATGTTAAATATTCATTCTAATATTACAGTTTATTAATAAGATTATTGCTAATTCATCCATTCATAATCAATAATCATAATAGCTAATATATTATTTTAATGTTGTTCAATTTTTTTTCACATCATTATTGATTTGTGATTATGATATTTATTTTGTTATATTATGAATGTTATTACTTTTTAATATAATAGCTTTTTATATTAAAATAATTTATTGCATTCTTGTCTTTCATAAGGGATTTTAAATTAGAAAGTTTTAAATCCTGCATGAGAGACAAGACAAATATTTTAAAAATATTTAAGAAAATATATCTTAATTTATTATTATTATTATTATTATTATTATTATTATTATTATTATTATTATTATTATTAATTTACAAATTAAAATATGTTTAAATTAATATAAATAAAGTATAAATTTTTTTTAATAGGTGGGTTTGCTCTTGTTTTCCTTGTAAAAGGTACCAATAATGTGAAATATGCACTTAAACGTATGTTTGTCAACAATGAGCATGATCTTAATGTTTGTAAAAGAGAGATTCAAATAGCGGTAAGCCTTAATTGTTTGCTACTGACAAAATATAAATTATCATCAAAATAATAATAGTTTTTTAAAAGTTTAATTTTTTATAGAATTTAAAGTGAATCAGTTTGATATATATTTAAAATTTGTAATTAATATTTTTATATATATATTTTCAATTTTGTAAATAGAGCAGTTTGAGTGGCCACAAAAATATTATTGGTTATGTAGATTCAAGCATTAGTCATGTACGAGATGGAGTTTATGAAGTACTGTTATTGATGCATTATTGTAGAGGTAAAGAAACATTTTACATTAATTTATCTTTCAGTTAAATTTATAATTCTTTTCAAGCAATTAAAACTTGTCAGTGGTGAAATGCAGAATATTAGACTTGAATGCAGAAAAGTTAAAATTTTGGTTATAAAAAATTTTTAATAAAATTTAGAAAAAAAAAAATTTTCCTAAATTGCTAGATTCTTAAGCATTTATAAAATTTTGCAATGCACAAGAAGCAACTGAGGGAGAAAAATATAACTGCTGTCTAGTATTCTCACTATATCACTCGTATAATCGAAATGTTTATATTTGTAATCAGTCATTTTTAAAAATAACTCCTCACTTTGTAGTTTGATGATAACCAGTTTTGTGTTGCTTTGCAATGTTTATAATCAAGCTTTAAAATTTTCAGTTATATGGTAAAATTTCATTAGTTTGATATTGGTTAATTTGAAATAAATTACAATCTATATCAAAGTATACAATTTTTGTCATTATGGTGGATAGTTTGAAATTTGAAGTTGAATTCTACTCCAACAATAAAATCCACATTATTCAAAATTATTTTGGGATAAACTTGTGATTAATTTAGGATTTGGATAAAAGTTATTGCAAATATCTGCTAAATGGTTAAGTGACAGGGTAATTACCAAACATATTGCAAATTGAATACATTTTTTCAAACATAGGACATTACTTAGGTTAATTAGGTAAAGTAAGCACTACTCAGCAGTCATAAATTTCTTTACCTAATTAATCTAATCGTATTAACAAAGCAGTGTTAAGTTTTATTATGGATAGGACATTACTTATTTCCATTTTTCTCACTCAGAAGTGAACATTGCACATAAGAGTTTGATTTTAAAATACAAAATTCCATTTTTAAATTTAGAGGAATAAAATTTTATTATTGAAAATATATATTCTTCATATTAAAATAAATAAACTTTTCTTATTTTTCCTAAACTTAGGTCATGTTCTTCAACTTATGAATGAAAGGTTACATATTGGATTTTTTGAAGAAGAAATATTGCAAATATTCTGTGATTTATGTGAAGCTGTTTCACGTTTACATCATTGTCAGACTCCCATTATTCACAGAGATTTAAAGGTAATTTACAATAATTCCATAAAAACACTTCAATACTGAATGGGGAAATGCAGAGTTAATACAGATTTCAAGAATGAAAATCAAATAGGATTTTCATTGAAACCCTATGATTCTAAACATTTTATGTAATCCCAATCTTGGAATTGACTGACCTACAATTTCTGGATTTCATGATTATTTTGTAATCTGCATCACAAGATGAATTTTCTTCCTTATTCATTTTATTATAAATATTTGATATCCTTCAATAATATACTTTTAATAAGAGCAGCATATAATTAAATATATGAATTTAATAATTAAGAAATATATAAGTTTTTAGTTATTAAAATTCTCTGATATTATTTGAAATATGCACTTTTAATCTGCTTTCCATTTGGAAGATAGATAATAATAGGATCATTTTCAAATCCACTAAAATCTATATATTCCTCTGATGAGTTTATCTTACCATGTCAGCTGATCAAACACTATAAAAAATGTAGTTGATTGTTATTTTGCTTTTGCTTTCCGGCAAAATCATTAACATTGTAATTTCTAATAAAATGTACAAAACAATAATAAAAAACATGCTATATATAACAGTAATAAGATAGAATTAAATACAAAGGTATTCTAAATTTGATTTAAAGATATCAAGAACAAATGTTTCTGATCATAAAACCTAATGAAAGATATATCTGCTGAAATTTGTTTAAAATAATAATAATAACTTTTTTTTTGTAAATGCTAATAATTTAATTTGAAGTTTTATAAAAATTGAAAAATTCATTGTCTAGACAAAATTGCAATGTATAGTCTGGTTCTATTGAGAAGGATGGTAGCTGGATTAATTAATTCGATAAACAAAGACAGATAAAACTACATTCTGCTAATTCACAGAAATGTGGTAATTAAATGTATTAATAATGTCAAAACAAGTATTACATTGAACAGTGAAGTACAGATAATTCTTTACTTGCGATCACTCATACTTACAACAGTAATGTCATCAATAAATTCTGTGATTGGTCATGCAATTCCGTGAATTCAAGTCCCTAACCCAATGGTCTAATATATGGAAAGCATCCTTTTTTGTGTGTGGTTCTTGTAGTTTTGTATTTTTTATTAAAATAATATGTAGTGAGTGTCCTTGTAAACATTAGTAGCAAGAAATCCATAGATTTTAGATATTTACAACTTATGATGGCAAGGTTCAAAATTCAATCCTGTCATAAGTGAAGGACTCTTGTGTATATGTTTACTTATTCATATACACAGATATTATAATTTAAAGATTATAACAATGACTTAAGAAAGTAATTTGGAAATCTCAAGCTAAGAAAATTATTTCAAATATTATGAATTATTTTGAAGAAAATAGAAATAAAAAGTTTTTAATATATAAAAATAGATTTGAAAAATATTAGTATACAAAAGCAGCAACTGGCGTGTTACAGAACCAAAGACAAAAAGGATGTTTTCCATATATCAGATTATTGCTCAGGGGCTCAAAGTTAGGAAATTTTTATATAGGGAAGTTAGTCAAAAATTAAAATTCAATTATTAAATAATAGTCTAAACTTAATTAATAATTAAGTTGGTATTAAGTCAATACATGGTGACATCATAATCCTAATTTATAAAAATAAACATTAGTTACAGTTTAAAATAATTATTCAGACATTTAGCTGAGAATAATAATTGAATTATATTCCTTAGTTTGTATTATGATTTATTACCTAAGCGATGATCAAATTTAAATCGAAATAGTTTATACCAAATATTTTAAAATGAATATGAAATATAAAAAGTTGCAAAAGAGAAGAAATAAGAACTTTTTAAAGTGTGATTTTAATGAATAAATTGATATATAAATCTCGTGATATTTTTAATTATTGATTACTTAAAAAAAAAAATAAGTAGATTTAGTAATGTATTATACATAAAAAATGACTTTTTATTGATTTATTATTTCAAATTAATCATCTATAAACAAGAAAAATTTATCAAAATTAAAAAATATATATATTTTTTAGCTCTCTTAAATTTGAATTTTATTTTTTTTTATTTTAAGGTAGAAAATATATTACTTAGTGATTCAGGTAATTATGTTTTATGTGATTTTGGAAGTGCAACAGCAAAAGTACTAAATTCACAGATTCAAGGTGTAAATATAGTAGAAGAAGAAATTCAAAAGTAAGTATTACTTTTAATAGCATATTGTGATATGTTATTAGCTAGATTACATGATAATTAAATATGTTTTAATGGAAAATATTTTTTTATTTATAAGAGTTACAAATTAAAAATTCCATGTTTTGTGAAACATGATCGTTCACAAAAACTCCTGATATGATAAAATGGAATAAACTATGAATCTGTTCACTGAGTAAATTGCGAGAGAAACAGAAATGAAATAAGAGTTGTCTGCCGAATGCTAAATTTCTGTCAGCGAGACTGAGTTCTGTTCTGGGTTATAGACTTTAGGAGAACCTATCCTAAAAGTCTGAAACTTGGAACAGTATTTGTATATTGAAGAATAATTTCCAATACATTTTTTTATTTTATCGATATGTCAATTTTAATAATAGAATCAAATAATAATTAGAAAATTTTTGATTTCATTTCATGCTAAAATGTAATTGTAGTTGAACACATTTATTTGGTTTAAAAAAAAATTATAATTCCATATACAGATCACATTTGTAAATTATAATTTACATGATACACACGTATATTTTTAAAATGAATTGGATTTTTGAGATATCAATACAACATACGGTAAAATCTTTGTTTAATGGACTAATAGGGAGAAGGGATGTCTCTCTTTAATGAACTTTTGATATTAACAGAGTTTTTTTAAATATAATACGATAAATTGCATCTTTTGCTAATTTAACAAAAATATATATATAGCAAAATGCAATAATATGTAATTTTAGAATGTAAAACTTTCAATGCTCCTCTATTGTATCAGAGTAAGTACTGTTAATACTATGGAAATAAAGAACACTCTTTCAGACTATAAAATTAATCTGTTGCCTTCCATTAGGAAATTGTGTATTTTGGGTAGTTTAAGTATAAAATAGACAATTGAAAAGGGTTGAATAAGCCAAAATTATTTTGTTAAATAATTAAGAATAAATAATCTTAAAAGAAATATGGTATTAAGATTATATTTTCCTATTTATAAAATGCAATTATCTAAATAAATGTGCCGCAAATTGCTAAGCCATGCTGACTTGCTAAGTATAATCTCTATAAACTAACATTGCATTCCTCTGTATAGCAAATATCCTACAGAATTGAAGCCTAACATGTTTGCTGTTGCATGTGTTAGGCTTCAGTTCGTTAAGATAACATTGATATTTCTTCTATATAACAAAATGATGCATATAACACTATTATCATTTACTGTTCTCAATGGAAATTTCAAATATTTGTTGAAACTAAACATTTAATCAAAATTATTTTG
>WUQG02411273.1:0-16210 GCA_011317285.2 Androctonus mauritanicus
ATGTATTTTATGATAAAATAAAGTGAAATGTTTTTATTAAAAAAATCTTAAGAAAAACAAATGAAATTCAAAGTTTCAGATCTCTTACATTTTTCGGAAATATCAATTTAATTTATTTAATGTTGTTGGGTATGTATCAGTTTAAATGCATACATACCCAACAATATTAAACAGAAAAAATAAATATGTTCAATAAAAATCTTTGTTTTAACGAATGCACAATATCGCGGCTCAGTAAATACGTCAACACTGAAACGAAAATCAGTCTAGCATAGGGAGAATCAGGGAATTACAAGGCGAAACAGCGAGTTGCGCAGTGGCATTATTGTGAGTCAGCGTAAATCGAGGGCTACCTGTATTAGAATAAAATATTCAATATTTGTAAAAGTTGGTGTTATAGTTGTAATACTGATGAATAAATTTTTTTAGTTTTAAGTAATGAGTCCCTCTATGAATTTTCAAATGAACGAGAACGTCAAAGGCTTAAATTTGTCATTATTCCTATACTTTTTTTCTGTAAATTTCATTATATTTATATTTGATTCCAAGAAGTTATGCAGATCAATTTTGATTTTACAAAACCCTGATATGAGAAAGAGTATTTTACAAGCAAATTTGTACCCATAATTCTATTTATAACAAAAGTTTCAAACTATAATAAGGCACTCCTTTTTAAAATAAAATATAGTAGAACCTGTATAAGATGACCATCTCTCATTCCAATCAAAACTGGTCGTTTATATAAGTATATTATAATACAGTATGTTTAAATGAAACAAAATGATTACACTTGCATACTTACAATTAATTACTTTTATACAAAGTTCTATAAGACTGCTTAC
Organism: Androctonus mauritanicus; assembly: GCA_011317285.2. Classification (NCBI taxonomy): domain Eukaryota; kingdom Metazoa; phylum Arthropoda; class Arachnida; order Scorpiones; family Buthidae; genus Androctonus; species Androctonus mauritanicus. Next base: position 843 of record WUQG02411273.1, read on the forward strand.
TAAGAGTTCAAAATCCACAAGACAAATAAGCATGTTAAGTAAGCATGGTTTTTATTATAAATATATATTATTTATATATTATAAATAAAAACCATGAAAAACCATTATTTTATATTTTAATAAAAACTGTTATTTTATAAAAGAATAAAAACCGAATAAAATGGTTTTTATTATAAATATTATATATTATATATTTATAATAAAAACCGTTTTATTCGGTTTTTATTCTATTATAAAATAACAGTTTTTATTAAAATATAAAATAATGGTTTTTCACGTTTTTATTCTATTATAAAATAATAGAATAAAAACCATTCTTACTTAATGTGCTTATTTGTCTTGTGGATTTTGAATTGCTTTTATTCTGTACTTATAATATTACTTAAAACAGTACTTCCCATAGTTGAGAATAATCATAAGCTTTTATTTAACATCGAAAAAGCTAATGTTTTTGGTAATTACTACCCTCTTCAGGCTATACAATCGAAAAATTTCAAACTGCCAACAGTTTACATACAGAATCAAACATAGTGTTGCTACATGTTTTTATGCAACAAATTATTATATTCTTACATAAATACTAAACTACATACGTATAAATATGAGAAATAATAAATGAATCAAAATAAAAATACATCCAAACAAAACATATTCTAAATAAAATAAGATCTATATAAATGTATTATTCTGTCTTGCAGATTCATTTAAAGTTTCAACAAGCTCTTTATGACAAGATAGTTGATATTCACTCATTCATTATTCCACTATTCTCTCTTTATTGTTTCTAATGCATATTTCCACGCTGTTGATAGATCCATAGCCATTCTGTCATTTAATAGTCTCTCATTGTTATGTCTCCTCATTATTTCTGTTATTTCAGCTGTCCATGCCTGTATTTTCTTCCTGACCTGTTTATTATTTTTGCATTTTCCCATTCTATTCTTAAGTCCATCGCATATGCTTTGATTGCGAAAGCTGTGTTCATTCTCCCCTTGACTATGTCCAGTTTGTGTTCGTCCAATCTTTGGGCTAGGGTTCAATTGGTCACTCCTATGTACAATGCTGGTTGCTGTGTTTTTTCGTCTATTACTGGTATTCTGAAAACTTCTTGCTTCTCATTTTTTTCAAGGATCCTTTTCATTCCTTAACATGTTGAATATTGTAGGTCCTCTCAGTGTTGTGACTCTTTTATTTATTTTCTTAGCCAGCCTATTCACAAAACTAAATTTCTTTAGATTATTTGGTACTGTTAAGTAATCTTCCTGTTGACTGAGTTGTGATGGTTGATTCATTGCTTGCAGGTCTCCATTATCTCTCCTTGTGAGACTCCTACTTATCTTACTATATATATATTCATTATAAACAATCTCGTGCCAATGCTTCCTCTTCAGTACTGTATAAAATAACACTTCTGAAAAAATATCTAAACATAGCTTTTTTATACATTATGAGATCATGTGACCAATTAGGTATCAGTACAGGTTCATATGTAGGCTTTCTATATATGGATGTTCTTAACCTCTCATTATCTATTGTTATTTTAATTTCTAGCTAGTGGAGAACCTGCTGGTCTAGTTGTTCTCTTCTTAGCTTTAATGCTGCCAAAGTGAAAGCAGTATTCTCTTGTCATCAGCCCAAACTGTCATTATATCATTCATGTATCTCATATATAATTTTAAAGTTGAGCCTTGAAATTCTATATGAGATACAAAGGTTTGGAACTTTTGTATTTGCTGGTTCTCTATATTCCTTAATACTATCTCTGCCAAGGGAGCAGCTATGCGGCTTCCTATGGGTACACTCCTAGTTTGCTCAAATATTTTGTCTTTAAACTTAAAATATGAGCTATAGCAGATTGTGTAGGCTATTTCTGTTTATAATGGTGCTCTTTTCTTGAGCTTCTGGAATGTTCTTCAGCATAAACCTATAAAGAGCTAGGCAAGTTGGCTCTAGGCATAAGGATGGGTATAGATTGTCAAAATTATATGCTGCCATTGTGTCCCTTCAGCTTCAGTAATGTTGCATAATCTTGCTAATACATTTGTAGTTATGGTGGAAGAAGTATCTGTCTCTCCTAGTATTGCTGTGCACTAGTTGCCTATCTAACCTTCTCCAAGTTAATATACAGGTGCCGTTCTTTCTCTACAATTGGTCATGCTGTCAATGGGCTTTTATGGATTTTGACATACCCAAAGATAACTTAATAAAAGCAATGCAGCACTCTTTGCAGTATGGTATATAACTAACAAATTTTTATTTATTAATTTTATTATAAGCAAATAAAAATTTGTTAGTTATATACCATACTGCAAAGAGTGCTGCATTATTTTTATTAAGTTGTCACATTTGGTTTTTTGCAGTAAAATAGTAAATTATACCCAAAGATTCTTGGACATATTGGTGTACTTATTTTTTCATGTTTCCAAACTTCTGGGAACAGCCTCTTTTAGTAATCCTATTTATTACACCTGCTAGTTTCATTGTAGGATCTACGAATAATAATAATAATTTTGGTTGGGTTTGCTCAATATAAGTTTCAAGGAAAGAGTCATATAGATTCCTATCCATTCGGATCATTTCTTTATTTTGTCCTCTCTAGTTACCATATAATTGATTCAATTTTATTTAAAAATTAAAAAAAAAATTAAATTACAACTCAAGAACACTGTTTTTTAATTCTTGATATAACCAGAAAAAAACACTACAATCACAATTTTTCAATATGAAAAATTGATGCCATGCTTGCAGCATAGAAGATTTTTAAAATATACTCAAATTTTTGGATTCAAAGAACAATTTTAAAGAAATTGCAGATAAAGCTATTAAATTTTTAATGTCATTTTGCACCAGCTAGTTATGTGAAAAGGGATTTTCAACAATGTTATATTTAAAATACAATTATAGAACCAAATTAATACTTGAGCCTAATTTATGCTTAAAACTAAGTAACAAAGAGCCTGATATTAAAAAATTGTTTTTTGAAAAACAAGTTCAAAGTTCTCATTAATTTTAATTAAAAAGTTTTATATAATATTTTATTTTTTATATAGTTTTTTATGTAATAATTTTGGAAATCTTAGTAATAATAATAGATATTTTGATTACCAAAAAACAAATATTTTTTATTTGTCTACCTATTTTTTATTTTGATGCCAAAATTTTTTTATAAATGGTGGTGGTGGTGGTGGTATGGAGAAATTTTGATATTCTTTGGATGGTATGTATAACCAAAAGGTTGAGAATTACTGGTTTAAAACAATTTTTGGTAGAATTTGAAATAATTAAAATTGTATTTCACACATATAATGTGTGAGAAATCAAAGTTTAATCATTTCAAATAAACTAGGATAGGAATAAATATTCTTTCATACTGATATATTGAAGCTTTACAAACAACAATTAGAAAAATAAAATGAATATAATTTCTCATTCATCATAAAAATTTATACAGATAACATATATTAATTATTATAAATCTACACAAGAGTATAATTTAAATTTTGTAAACACTTATCTAAAAACAAGTATGGTAGTTCTAAAAAGAACTGAAATCGTCTACTTTCCATATGTCTATTTTCCATTTATTATAGTTTTTGGAATTCATTGAATTTTCCACCTATTTTTAATGATGATTTAAACAACACAATATCACAATGACATCAACATCATGGTGGCATCATTGTAATATCATTCTTTATTATTTCATTGTGATGCCACAAATTATGGTATTTGTGATGTCACAATTGATCCATTAATACCATTATGATAGAGCAATTGATTTATTGCTCTATAATGATGGCATCATGCCATTATGACAAGTAGTGATGACAATAATCCATATGTTATCCCCCTGCATTGCTAACACTTAATGTTATCTATTGTCAAAAATATAAAATAAATTTTTGATAAAAATTAAATATAATCCCATAGGATTAAATGATGCAGCACTGAGGTGACCATTAATGGTAGAACATCATTACCAAATTTCACAGAAATATACTAAGTACAGAAATCCCAATTTACATTGCCTCATGTTATACCATCTTATACTTAGGTTGCTGCCTCAGACCCATTAATCAAACTGATCAAATGAATATATACATTCTATTCCACTTGTTTTGTTATCAATAAATTAAAATCTAAGTCAAAGAGTAATTTATATCTCACATACATAAGTTGAGTTTTCTAGATTCGATCCTGGCTCTGGATGAAAAGCCAGGATCGAATCCAGAAACCATTGATTTACAGTGATAAATCAGCCATGTGGAATTGTGTTGTACTTCATCTTGGAAAACTTATTTCAATTCCAGATTTCATACTGATTTTTTAAGAAAGGTTTAGTCTGTATCATGAATCCATCATTCACCTCATAGCTGACCCATTATAAGTATAGACAGTCATTAACATATGCTAGAATAGTTTTGCTGTTCAGTTACTTCCAGTAGAAAAGTAAAATATAAAATAAGAAATGAAGATTTTCATCTCAAAAACATCTTCAAGAAAACTTCCAAACCAAGTTTGCTGCTATATGGGCAACAAATTTAATGCTTAATATAGGCTGTTTATACCTATAGTAACAAGATGTCACTATAGATATAAGCAGCCTATATTAAGCGTTAAATTTGTTGCCCATATAGCAGCAAACTTGATTTGGAAGTTTTCTTGAAGATGTTTTTGAGATGAAAATTCCATAATGAGAAACTCAAACTGAATGATCTTACTGAATTATGAAAACAAAGTGTGCTTGAAGAAATTGATTTCAACTGAGCCAACAGATCACATCATGATACTTTCAAAACTGCTTAGAAAACTGGACTTATTGAACCTGCATTGAGATTTTTGAAGGCTTTGATTTGAATGAGCCACAAACAACAACAGCATAGCAAGGAATAAAAAGGATGCATACTTGTTTTAGGAGAAGAATTTATGTTGCAAAATTCAGTGCTGGATTTATTTAAAGCATGATCAAAGACTTGTTCACAATTTTTATTATTGGACCTTAATGATAATCTAGTTACCCTAGTTATAGTTCAAGAAAGGATGCCATTTCCTTCTTACATTGACATTTGAGGGATAAGAAAATGAAAGAAGATTGAACAACAAAAGTTTAACTAAACATGAAATTAAGATGGATAGCTTGAGTATATCTAATAGTAATGATTGTTCAGAATTGGCAAAGGCACTTGAAGAAGGAAATAAAGTTTGTGACAAACAGCAGAAAAACAGCAACAAAAGCATTTTTGAGTTCAACTGTAGAACAAATAAAAGGCAGATCAGTAATACATGCCCCTATATAACTGAATGAGTAACATTAATCAACATTAATGTTTGCTACCATTTTAGGAGTGGTAGCAAACATTCCTAATAAACATCTGGTGTTCATTTTCTGTAGCATACATAGAATGATGTATACCTATCTCCTCCTTTCTTCAATATATAGATCTCTATGTTAAATTTCTTGTATGGTGTTAGTATCCCTTCAAAAGTTATTAATGGTAATATTGATTGCTTGAGACAAAAATTCTCTCATAGAACTAACTTGTAGAAATAGCAAAAATTCAAAAAACCCCTCAAATTTCATATTTTTCATAAATTTTTCATAAGTATAGAATAAGTATATCTGATTTTCTTTGTCAAAATTTTTTGTTTGGAATTAATCACTCCATTTTAACATTATATGTATGGGGAAACTGATGATTTACATAGTCTTATTAATAATGTCACTGGTTTTGAAATGACTTACAATGTAGCTTCAGAGATTATTGTAGGTGTAGTTCAAAAATTATTATGGGAGAAAGATAGACAAGATGCCTATCTTTATAAGCCACCTTTTCCTTTGAAAAATAAGCTAAAAATTTAATATGTTTCTTCTATTCATCTTGAATTCCTTCATACTCTTCATATATATACTTTTTCTCTTCAGAAAATAAATTCAAATATAAGTCATCACTTAGCAGGAAAAAATTTTATTAATTTAACAGTGATATTTTTGGCAAGACATATCTTCAGTTGCATCTTGAAGGTTGTGTGTCTTGTGGAATATATTACTATTTAAATTGATAAAAAGTTTTTCTGCTTAAGCTGATTTTGTGTTTGAATTTTTCTACTTTAGCACTCTTTTGAATGAAATGATGTTTATCAATTTTCAGTCTAAATTCATATATATATTAAAATGATTATTATTAATCAAAACATAAATAAAATAAAAATATGATTTAAATTTGTTCATAGAATCAAACAGAAATTAAATGAAGAAATTAAGTGAAGAAATAATAGTAATAAATTTTCTTAAGTTGTAAATAATTTTGATGGTAGTATTGCATATGAAAAAAATTTTAAATTATATAATACAGAATCTAGATTTTTAAAATATTTTTCTGAAATAATTAAAATTGTTTCATTCTATCATAATATTTTTTCACAAATTCAGTAATTAAAAGAATTAAAGAAAATAGAATTTTGAGTAATGAAGAATTATTAATTAAAAAAGTTTTTTGCTATTTATATTTTCATTATTCTCAGTAAAATTATACAAAACAAATTTAAATCATAAAGTTATACAGTGGGGTATGCTACAACGAATTATTTGATTCTAGAACGTTGTTTGTTATATCATCTGTTCATTCTAACATACATTGAAATACATGTATTTATGAATAATCCATTCCAGGTCCAGAATTTGGAGCAAAATTACTATACGATACAATCATTTATACTGGAAACATTTATTAAAAAATCAAAAATACAGTAATATAAAATAAACTTACTGTATTGTATTATATCTTTATACAGTATATTATACATTTTAAAAAACGGTTGCATACAGATGGAAGGAAAGGAGTTATTGTTCCTTCTCGTCGTGGGTGACTCCTATGGGAGGTTCATCAGTTGGAAGGCATTTGTCCACCTTTTTCAAAAATGAATCCAGGGTTGACTGCTTTATCCTGGATTTTTGAACCCTCCAAAAGTGAGTCATTAAAGTGTCATTAAAATGATTAAGATCCATTTCCACAGCAGAAATATCTGGGTGATAATCTCTCATAAGTTTGGATATCTATTCCAATAGGAGAACACTTTTTTAAGATCATCAGCTGGAATGATGTTACTTTTTCCTTATCTTCATCTTCCTCAGTCCGAAAGCTGTCCCGTATCAATGCCTCTCCCTCTTCGTTGTGAAGATCTACTAGCTCCTCCAATGATAATTCCTTCTTATGTTCTTTCACCAACTCCTATACATCATCCACATTTATCTCCAAGCCCATGGAACTGCCAAGACATACAACTTCCTCACAAGGTGGTTTTCCTCCAACTGTTCAAAGTCTTCAATGTCCCTTTAAGTAACAGCCTCAGGCTACAATGGCTTCCAAGTCAAATTTAAGCATCTAACAGAAACTTCCTTCCAAGCAGCCATAATTAAAAAAACAGCATCCAAGATATTGAAGTGATTTTTAAGTCCCTCAGAGTCACATCATTGGAAGAAGTGGCTTCAAAACATCTCCTGAACAGTGCCTTAGTATAGTTTTTTTTAAAATTTGCAATCACCTGCTGATCTATAGGCTGTAGGAGAGATGATGTATTTGGTAGCAAGAAGTGCATCTTGATGAAACTGAATTCATCTGGTAATTCATCCATCAAATTAGGAGGGTGGGCGGCTAGAGCATTGTCAATGATCAAAAGAATCTTCCTAAGATACTTATGGATAGTGAGACAAAACATTTCAGTCACCCAATCAGAGAAAAGACTTCTGGTCACCCAAGCTTTACAGTTGGAATGCCACAAAACTCCAAGGAGGTTTTTTCCTGATGTTTTTAAAGGCTCTGGGGTTTTCCAAATGACACGAGCAGTGGTTTAACCTTGCAGTCTCCCGAAGCATTGGTTCAAAGGAACAATATAAGTTTATTGGTTTATGCCCAGGAAAAGTGGTCCTCTTTTGTGATATATGTTCTGCATGGCATTTGCTTCCAGAAAAGGCCTGTTTCATCACAATTAAACACCTGCTGTGAAACAAAAACCTTCCTTCTCAATAATTTTATAAAATTTCTCAAGAATTCCTCAGCAGCAACCTTATTTGCACTAGCTGCTTCACCAAGCCTCACAACACTATATAATCCAGTCCTTTTCCTAAATCTAGTAAACCACCCCTTAGTGCCAAAAAATTCCTTCAACAAGGACCAGTACTTGTACTAGATGACTTAGCACTAAGTTCCTCAAACAATTGTTTGGCCTTTCCATATATAATTGCCTTGCTGACATTATCACCTGCCATTTGTTTTTCCTTAATCCACAATTTGAGAACAGTTTCCATCTGTTCTGTTATACAACAGCATGAACTTCTTATTCTAGAGATTGCCTTTGAAACCTGTGCACATTTTAATTTTTCCTTATTTTTTAAAATTGTGCAGATCGTTGATTTAGCCATTCCATATTCAAAACTTAGATCTCTTATATACTTTTACCATTTTCTCATTCAGAAATTATTTCTTTTTTTAAGTCTAACATAAGTTACTTTCTCATTCTATTTTGCAGGCTCATGGCTAAACTTATTTAGCAGAATACAGTGCAAAAGACTCAAATAACAAGATACTGTAGTAGGTGAATCTGAATGATTTTGAAGATGGCGCTTTAATTAATTAAATGGGAAATCCCCGATGCATCATTGTTGGGGATTTCCTATTTAAAATCACGTGCAGACAAAAACAATCGGTTGACATGTATGCTAAATTGGCCTATTATTTTTGCTTGTGTTCATAGTAGCATCCTAAGTTAATTGATAAAAACTCTTTGTTGTAGCATTCATTTGTTGTAGTATTGTTCATTGTAACACACCTTACTGTATTGTTATTAACAGCTAGTTAAAATAGCAGTTTAACTAATGAGAATTGAAGAAGCTGAAAAACATTATTTAGTATATAGAATTGCAAAAATCAATAAAAATTTACATGTCCTACTTAAATGCTTATAAGGATTATGTTATTTTATGAGAAGAAGCAGAAGTTTTTCAGGAATAAAATAAAATTGTTTAAAATAAATTATTTTGTTCTAATCTACTTGTATTCTTGTTCTAATTTATGTTTAATTCTTATTCCATCAACTGAAGAGAACTGAACAATTTGAAAACATTATCAAGTTGTAATTTTTGTTTATGTTAGAAAAATTAAAACATGTTGAAGATTTCTGTTTTTTACTTATATTCTCACAGCAGAGGACTATAAAAACAATGAAATGTTTCATGAAGCAATTAGGAATTATTTGACTCTTCAAAAATTAGACTGAGATATCCAGATCAATCTTTACTCTGGTTTGATTAAACATTTATAATGTACTTCTTATATTTACTTAATACTTTGAGGGCCAACACCATATTCCATGTAATTATGCAATTACATAAGCTGTTCACCTTGTATGTCATACAGATCTATTTATACTGATAAGAGTTACCTTTCAGAAGTTTTATACATTAAATTTGTTCTTATAGCATGAAAGTCTGTACTATAGTTTAATACTATTCCAATATAGTTTAATACTATAGTTTAATGCAAGTTTTACCCTCTAGTACCTAAAATTACATTTTTAATGAAATTTTTTCTAATGATTGTAGATTTGCAATATTGAAATGCATGGGATCTTTATAAAATTTTATTTAATCTATAACTCCAGAATATTAATTTGTTGTACATTCATTCATATAGGATTTAGTACATTCTGAATAAGAAAAGATTATTTATACTTAAAATGAAATCTTTAGAAGTTTAAATTATTACAGAATTTTTTATATTTTGCTGCCACCATATTAACTAAATAATGATCATCACTTTTTTAATAATTAATTAAAAGTTTATTAAATATAATATTATAGTCATTTGTTTCATTATATTTTATACAAATCCACTTGATTTTTAATTAACCAAAAATTCTATTTCAACCACAAAACAAACAAGGTTTTTATGGAAAAAAATTATCAATAAACATCAATATACTGTCTGTCCAAGTTAGATGTGTGGGAAAACGTCACAAACTGGAACAAGTTCATTTATAACAAAGGGGTGTACATGCAGAATGAGTGGGAAAACTGGAAATTCTAATTAACATAAGTATTTTAGTATGGTTGAATAGTTGTTACTTTTTGAAAAATCCTTTATATAAATTTTAATATAATGTAAAAAATAAATTTTTTTTTTCTAAGCTGATGCTTACCTATCAACTTAACAACAAACGTTCCCGTTTTTACACAATAGACCAGTCTATTCTAAGACATGCGCAGTCTGAACCCACACAACTAACTTGGACAGACAGTACATTAGTTGATGATGATGCACTGAAATGCACCTAGCTGGACATCAAAATATTTTCATATAATACATTAGTTTTCTGATTCATAGATTTGAATCATTACATTTAAATAGTATATCAATTATAAATTGCTTTTTTAAAGCAATAAAATGCAAATTTATAGTAAATAAATATTAAACATATTTTACCTTGTTCTTGGTACAAGAAAAAGTGCTCTTACTAATTTCCTTCTATTTGGTTTCGTATTAAGATTCATACAAAAATCTACAGCAGCCTAAAGAAAAATTATATTTATTGTATATAATAATATCATATCTAATATTATTTTTGCCATTTATTAAGTAATAAAAATAACTAAAATTATGATAATTTCTAGAAAAATAAAATAATTTTACAATTACAATACAATTATCATAATCTTCTTATATCTAGCTTTTTTTAATTATACAGGGTGTCCACTTTGACTATTAGGAACAGAAAGAAATTCAACACTAGATGCAGTTGTGGTTAAACTATTTTACTGTTATGAATGTTTTCGGCAATACAGTTCTGTTGCTATCTTCAGGTTCTAAACAATAATGGTTAGTGGTTCCAGAATAGAATTCTATTATGGAACCACTAACCGTTATTGTTTTAAAACCTGTGTGATTATGCAGTATAATCAAGTCTATTAATGTCTACTTTGATTACATACAATAGAAAAATTAATACAATTTTAGATTATGCCAATTTATGGCTCCCTAGGTATGCTAATTTAAATAAAAATGATTATTCTCCAAAGTTTATGATGTGATAAAATGGATGAAATCATTCTTAAGTGTGTTTTTTGAATAGATCATGAAAAAAACAGCATTAAGATATGAGTCAGCCAACTTGGCCATGTGCTATACTTCCATCTGAGAGAGAGCATGTTTTATTCTGAATTTCAGATTTTTCTGGAGAGGGCTAGGCTCAATCTGTTGAAATCCATTCTTCAAAGCCAAGGCGGATCCTAACAGGAATGCTGCAAGTGAAAGATTTGTGGTAGATTTGGAAATGATTGCTGTAATATCCCCAAGCAAGATTAGGTGGCATAATTGAATTAATCAATAACCAATTCAAAAGTTTATTATAATTATGATGAATAATGTGGCAAAAATCTTTTATAATAGACTAATATATAGTTTAGCTATTAAAGAACATTTATTTAAAACATCTGTTATAATTATTATGTTGAATATTTTACCTTAAATTTAAAATATGAAACATTACTTGATTAGTTTATTTAAAACAGGTTCACTGAATAAATAAATTTTTTTCATAATTATTGCTTGAATCACTTATTTACTAAAATAAGTAATTTTTTCTTTAAATTTTGTAAATTTGAAAAAATAAAACTATTTGTAGAACTTTGAAACATTTTAATTTATCAACTTAGAAATGCATCAAAAACTATTCAAAATATTTTTTTCTCAATATTTGTATGCTATCACTTATCTTTCCATATTTTATAATTGGTTAGTGATTAGATAATTCAAATATTCTACCAGATCATACATGGAATATTATAATGGCCATTTCAAATCTACCAAAGGCTCAAGAGTATGCCTGATGGAATCTGCCAAAGACTTGAATGATGGGTTTCAAAAGATTGAGCCTGGATCCTTCCAGAAAAATCTGGAATCCAGAATAAAACATGATCTCTCAGATCATGTTCTGCAAGAGGAAATCACACCTCAAATACTACAAATTTCTGCCACCTGATTGTACATAGATCATGTTTCAAGTTAAAAGGAAAGTGCTACCAACAAAAAGAATGTCTGTCAATAGGCAGCAAAATATCTGCATTTCTAGCAGAGCAGTGTTACTAACTCTAGACAAAAATTTAACAAAAATGTCATCAATGTATAGCAGATACATTGATGACATTTTTGTTAAATTTTTGTTAACCCCTTTTTGAATCTATATATGTATAGATTAGGGGTCCCCTTTTTGGATGTATAGGCTCATGAATAAAAGTCTAGATCTGGCTCTTTCTTCAGAGCCAGGTCTAGAATTTTTATCCACGAGCCTTTCTTCTAATTTTAATTCTTCTAGACTGTTTCCTGTCACAACAAAAATATCATCAATGCATAGCAGATACATTGATGACATTTTTGTTGTGACAGGAAACAGTCTAGAAGAACTAAAATTAGAAGAAAGGCTCATGGATAAAATTCTAGACCTGGCTCTGAAGAAAGAGCCAGATCTAGACTTTTATTCATGAGCCTACACATCCAAAAAAGGGGACCCCTAATCTATACATATATAGATTCAAAAAGGGGTTAACTTTTTGGATCTATATATATAGAAACAAAAAATGGAGAATATAAAGAAACATATAATTCCTCTCTTTATTCTCATTGGCATAATCAGAAGAATCATGACCTTACAAAAGTTTAAAAAGAATCAACACCCACTGAAATAACATAGAAAACAAACACAAAGAACTCAGCTGAGTTATAATAGCAGCAAACAATCATAGGTATAGCATAATAATTGTACATAAAATATGGAAGGAAATGGAAAAGAACTAAAGAAAACAAACAAGAAAGAAAAGAAATATAGGAAGATTAGCTATTATAAGTCTATGTTCAAGTTAAGAAAAAGAAATGAAAAAAATAACAGGTTTCTCCATAATATATGATAGAAGAAATATACAATTCATCATCATCAGAAATGATAAAGTGGATTCCTAGAAAAAATAAAGAATATACATTGTCTTATGGAAGAATGAAAATCTTCAGACAAAAGAGGAATACATGAGTTCAGTTCCACAAATATGAGTTTATATGTTAGAATCAAGAAAATAAGAAAGAATGTGAAGAATAAATCTAACAGTAGCATTGATTCAAAGAGCTAATTGCTATGAATAAAACATTGAATAGGACAATGTGAAAAATGTACAAGAAATCAACAAGAAAAAAGGGAAGAGAGTGGAAATAGTTATAATGTACAATGAGAGAATGAAGCGTAGGAAAGTAATTAACATGGTTTCCCCTGAAGAAATTAAGACAGCATGGTACTAGTGCACACAAAATAATGTAATTGCATAAAGAATGCATATGTGCCAAATATGCAAGATGATGATATATCATTTTTAAGACAAAATAAAATGTAAAAATTAGATATGTAAAATGTTTATAAATGATATTTATAAAAATTGTTATGGCAATATATAGTGGATATATGCAGTTCTATGATATAAGAAATCAAAAATTAAAAATTTTAAAATTTAAATTACTGTACAAATAGTTTTTTACTTACAATGGCCAAAAATCTTATTAAAAATTCTCTAATTCAATTTTGCCACCTGCACATGCATATTGGATGATTGTAAAAGTTCGTGCCCAATTTGACCAAAAATGAATACAACAACAACGAATACTATTTTTCATGAAAATTAATCATTTTCATGAAAAATAGTATTTATTAATCAATAATGTACTCTCCATCATTTTCTATAACTGTTTCCCAATGTTTTACAAATTTTTGAATTTCTTCTTTATAGGAACTGCTTGGTTTCTCTTCAAAGAAAGTAGTAAGGTAATTTCTGATATCTTCCATGGAATCAAATTTTTTGCTATTCAAATTATTTTGGAGAGAATGAAACAGATAAAAATCTGAAGGAGCAAGATAAGGGGAATACAGAGGGTGCTGGAGGATTTCCCATTTTAACTCCCTAAGTTTTTGCTGTCTGATGAGCGACATATGGTCTGGCATTGTCATGGTGAAAGATGATGCCATTTTGATTGATTAAATTTGGATGTATTGCTTGGATTTCAATATTGAATTGGGTGAGTTGCTCACAGTATTTCTCCACAGTTAATGTTTGACCACATAGAAGAAGCTCATAATAAATTATTCTTCTGCAATCCCATCAAACACATAACAACACTTTCATTGAATGCAATCCACACTTCACCATAGATTCTGCTCTTTCACTTCTATGCTTCCAGCTTCTTTTTCTTATTCAATTGTTATACACAACCCATTTTTCATCTCCAGTTATGACTTGATCCAAGAAAGATTTGTTTTGTCAATGGGTGAAGAGAGAAATGGCTGAGGAAATATGGTTCAATTTGTTCTGTTCTGTCAAAACATGTGGAACCCATATATCACATTTCAAAGTGTATCCAAGTTGCTTTAAATGGTGAAATGCTGCTGAATTGTCAACATTCAATGCCTCAGCAATCACTTCAGTGGTAATCCATGGATTATTGCTCACTAAATCATGGACAAAGTCATTATTGATGCCAGAAGGTCACCCAGGGTAAGGTTTATCGTTTAAATTGTAGTCACCATTTGGAAATTGACTAAACTACTTTTTAACTGTCCTAAGAGCAGGAGTACGATCCAAATAAACATCTTGAATATTTTTTGTTGCAATTCCAACACTCACACCTTTTTTTAAATTCACATAACATAACATGACAAAAATGTAACTTTTCATTTTCTGTTTTAAATATTAGCCCTGCACACAAATTAATTTAAATAAACTTTGTTTTTAAGATTATGTTGACTTACAATGCATTTAGATAACTGTCCATTGATAATATGATTATAAAATAATATCTGTACAGTCAACCGTGCATACTTCTGCCATCTATGAAATCAGGCACAAACTTTTGCAATCACCCAATATTTTATTAAATGTATTAAAAAAATATATTTTATTACAATAAACAATTCAAAAACAAAATTACTTTATGGCCATATATTATACTATATAGTGTCGGATTTTTCAGATCCCTCCATGTTTTCAGTTTTGGAATGGTGGAAATTTAGATATTGCCATTAGTACTTTATAATGAAGCAGCAGTTCATTAGAGTAGAGAGGGATAGGAAAATTGATTATATGATAGAGTAAAATGTATTAAATGAGATATAACTATATATTTTAAAACTGATGAGCACATTGGTTTAACAAAAGTAAAATGCAAAGCCCTTCAGCAGTCAAAAACTTTATTCAGAAATGTTTCCAATGTACAGTCGGTTGCAAAAAGTTTTGTACCTATCTCGTAGGGGCTAAGCTCACCGGAAGTTGATCAATTGTAAAG